>MJUU01050650.1:218585-244734 GCA_002080025.1 Modiolus philippinarum | reverse complement strand
AAAAAAAAAAAATAATAATAATAATAAAAAGTAAAAATAAACATTTAACAACGACTCATGAAATAAAATCAAAACAGATTTTTATTTGAGTAAACATTTAAGATACAAAATAAACATATAAACATATGAGGCCTTCAACGATGGACTTTGCTCATGCATGTGCATTGTTTCAACCTTCAGCTTGTATTGTGGTATAGTAACAATTGATTATGCTCCTACATGTAGTTATTTCCTCTCTTATTACTTCGCACATTTCCAATGGAACTAATAAAATATTCACACAGAAACATACTAAGAACCAAAGGTTTTTTTTGAAATAAACATGGAAGTTTCGTTAACTTATGTTGTCTGTCATCAGTAACAAGCGTGATCATTTAATCCTTTTGGTCGAAGTAACATTAATCCGAAGTATGATGCATGTTGGTCTTGTAAAAATTTAACGTTATGGATATTCACCTGTTCATATGAACGCACTGATATTACATCTCCGCAGTTCAGACGAAAAATTCCCATTTGATTCAATGTATCCACTGGTCCTATTTCATCTACTTGGTCATACCACTGTCCTCTAATATATAAAAAATACAACAATATTACCCACATATATAATAAAATATATAAAATTATTCTAAAGAATTTGCACTTTATCTATAGTTATTGTAATTTTCTTAAATATTGAGGCCTTATTTTTAGTGACTTAGTTATATATCATTTATATATTAATTCATCGTTGTTATAAATCAATATTATTTTACGTCACGTATGCAACCTTTGGACAACCTTTATTTGAAACAGCAAAACACATACACATCACGTGAAATTATTTAGAAAAATTATAGATTACAAAATAATTACCTTTCGTCTTGTGTTACAAAGCTTCTAGATAATGTTTTGATTCCCATGTTGTTGATTTTTATTGTTTCATATCCAAAGGCTGGACTGGATCTGAAAAAAATAATCAACAAACGCATATTATAACTTAGAGTCTTCCTTTACCAATTATCTCTAGTTTTTCACTTTATGTTTTTTTTAATGTTGCAAGCTTTCTTGTGTCTACGGATATCACGTATTTCGTGGTAGAAAACGTTAAACAAGATTATTTGGATAAACAATTTACTGTGTGATTTTTTTGTCAAATTTAAACTGACTTTTCTAGATAAATAATTTAATGAAATTAAGTAGCCGATTCCACTTGTCATTACTTTATGCAATATCTGGAAAACCTGCAAATTATATACAGGAAATGACGTCTTGAACATGATACGTGATTTCATTTGTAAGGAAAGTTGAATTTCTTATATTTTGTAAAGGATTTTTACTTGCCCTAAAGAAGCTTTAATCATGCTTATTCTATTGTCCATTCTTCGAGTAGGTATATTAAATCAAAACAAATTCTAAATTATTATAATCAACAAATATTCATAAAGTTACCGAAAAACTTAGTGACTCTCGAATAGTGAATTATTGAACTTTCGCCTACCATATTTATAGTCTTCATATTTATAGAAATTCACATTAACTTCGGTATTTAGTTATTCATAACGAGAAAGAATTGTATAACAATGGATATCAACTGGAGTTATGTAATTTCAAAATATAATAAACGAGCCTTTGGCGAGTTTATTATATTTGAAACTACATAACGATACATAACGATACATGCAATTCTTTCGAGTTGTTAAAACTATTTCTCTTATGATTTTCAAAAACATTCTTAGTGCTGAACTGCTGTTTTTGCTTGTGACGTCGCTGTTGTGTTTCAAATAACAACACCGTTGCTAGGTAACGTTAATCACGACCCACGAGATCTCACAGTGGTCAAATCGAAACGTAAATAAAGTGATAGCACATGACGCATGTGCTATTTTTGGCACTCGACCAATGAAATTCCCGTTAAAGCGATACAACAAGTTCATATCTAACTCCAGCTTCAAAGTCTCGTTGTGTACCGCAAATAACTATTAGTGCAAGGAATAGATAATGAGCGTGCATTATTACTTTGTCTTAGTTACGTTTTATTATTTATATTCATATACTGTATAAATATTTAAAATGCAATCCTACTATATATTGCTTTTTCAAGTCAATATGCCCAATGGTGAATATGCTCAGTAAAGCTACTTTTAAGAGTGACGAGAAATATTTTATTGCACCGTGACAATACGGATTTTATTTCACTGAAGAAACTCCAAAACCCTCCCTATGTATATAAAATATAATAATGCCTAGAATGTTTAGTTAAATAATTACGGAATATTGTCTTCATTTTTTAATCCAGATACACTGATTTGAGAGTACACATAATAAAAGCCTGCACGTGTAATTTTCACTCCTATAACTTTTGAGTCTTTATATTCAAATTCCATTGAATTGCCGGATGGATGAGTCCAAAGAGCACATTGCTGGTCATATCGACATGCACCTGCAATGAGAAATTTTCAAAACAATTCTATTCTTTCGCTTCCTTTGCTAAATAATAGTAAAGATTAATAGTAAATAATAAAACTTTCTGGATATTCATGCCGGTTTGAGCTTGCTATGAAGTATGAGCAAAGCTCATTGTTGAAGGCCTAATGTTGACTTCGAGATGAAGAACAACAACAAAAGCGTTGTTTCATTGCTTGTTTTTAACCATGTATTTGTAGAGACTTTGTCTCATATCGATTTACTCCATACCCCCTTATTGACTTCTAGTATTTAAGATTGGAGTTTGCCTCACCTGCAATGTGGAGTCCGTAAAAATAGTCCCGTGCGAAAAATTTATGCTCTCTGAACATTTCAGTTAAGGGAGTATGAGCGTCACATTTCAGAAACATTCGATATTGTTGAAGTCACCATGAGGCCATGAGGCCTTCAAAACAAACATTGCTCATAACTCATAGTAAGTTCAAGACGGCCACTACCATCAGTCTAAGCAGAATTTCTTGCCAAATGTCGAAAAATTTCTTGTCAAATGGCGAACAGCAGTAAGGCCTACATCCACGTCCTACAATCACTGCCATCCCTTGCTCGACAAAAGCACTAGTGTTTTAAAACTGTCGAAGATTACAACATATATACAAATATAGGGCACTCATCAAGTCGTTTGTAAGAAAACTTGGCATCATAAAATGGTGAGATATAGGCACTATAAACAGGTGGTCAGAATGACAGTTAAAAGATGAAGAACAACAAAAGAAGCGTTGTTCCTTCGCCTGTTTTTACCATGTATTTGTAGAGACTTTGTCTCATGTACATTTACCCCGTATCCCATCATTCATCATTTATCCTAGTATGATAGAGCACATATTCACATTATTTTAATAAATTTTGTATAATTGAATTTTACATATGAAAATTATTAACAGAAAAATAGAGAACAGTGTTACACTCAATAAAATACAACAAATTCCTGTACGTTCGGTGTATTGAAACTATATCAATTCAAAGATCACGTAACAATCGTGATTCCTCTGGTTTTTTTTAATTTATTTGCGAAGCTGTGCAAACATTTCGATTCATACAGAAAAAAAATAAAACGGTTGCACTTTCAATTTGTACATTAGAGGTTAAAATGTGATCTTGTTTCACTAAATCTAATCAATTGTAGAGTTGTCCCCGCATTCCTGGTGCCCATGTCGTACGGACGAATAACCTCAAATATACACTGCGATTGGTGTAACCTGTAAAACATGTACATACAGTGGAGCTTCGATTGCTTCAAATGGAATAGCTCACACCAATTGAATGTTAAACAAATTGTGCCCTTAAAGTTTACAACATAGTTCAATTCCAACTTGATAGCTGAAAGTGCCCTTTAACCCGAACACCAATACACAGGAAAAAAAGACTTACGGCGAATCAAATTGCTAGTTCCTCCAATTCCAAAGCTACCATTTCCGTTCATGTGTAACATGGGTAGGTTCTCCAGATCTGAAAGTAGGGCTAACTTTATAATTGTTCACATTAATATACAACATTTAGATTCATGCCACTACGTTGAGTGTTTTTCTAACATTTTCTGTATCATTACTTGATCACATGTATCTGGAATTAATTTTGGATGTGTTATTAAGTTCAACAAATCATACAGGTTTGTGCTAAATGTTGAAAATAGTATACTGAGCGTCCTGACAGAGTGTAAAAATTTACAAAAAGGGTTGCAACTGATTTCAAATGTGAATCGCTGAATGAAACAGCAAGTCAAACAGTTTTTCAGGATTAGCGTTTTAATATGCTTATACAAACCTTGAACAATATTAATTCCATATACAAGACCAATCTGAAGATGTAATTACCGTTGCCCGTTTGGATGTTGAATTCTAACTTTTCTCGACTTTGTATTTTTCCCAAACACCCCTCCTAAACATGGTTTATCTGCTTATAGTAAATACAAATAAGCAAGGAACTTAATATAATTTATAACTTTAAAAGTTTCATACCTGCTATTTTCTGTTTCAGGGTCTGTAATTCACCTTAAAAGAAAAAATAGATAAAAAACATTGATCCTACATAATTAGAGACATCACAAAAAAATTTAAAATCTTACCCAGGTGAACATCTCTGATTCATGTCCATGTAAAACTAATTTAAAGAAAAAAAATCCTGGCAAAAAAAAAAACAAAACAAAAAATCAAAAAAAACAACAAAAAAAAACAACAGAAATTGGATTTCCGATAAACTTTTATCCTTTTGGTGAAAACCAACAAGTTGAAAATATGCCCGAGTTTACCAAAGCATAAGAACCTATATAAAACATCTATATACCATGCCAGTAGGGTTGCATGCATTTATTAACATATAGGAGATAACAATGTTTTTGGGAAGGTCGTGAAAATTACTTTTTTGAGCATGATTCGTGAAACATAATTTCTGAACGTTCTTACGTGAAACAGAGTACTCCTTTAGCATTTGATTTCAATTTCTCATTTTTTCGGCAAAATAATGAAAGGAGCTAGAAAACATACATGTATATTTATAGCAGTAAAATCTTGTAATCTCAAATTCATTCTGTTGGTGACTTCAAGATGAAGAACAACAATTAAAAAGTTGTTCCTTTGCTTGGATATACCATGTATTTGTAGAGACATTGTCTAATGTGCATTTAATCCATATACTTTCATTGTCTTGTTAAAACCAGAGTTTGTCTATCATGCAGTGTGAAGTCTGTAAATAGATGATATATGCTCTCTATATATTTCAGTCATGGTGTTTTTGTTCGAGAGAGAATTTCCATATTCATTATTTTTGTCATTTCTAAATATAACTGTAATTTTAGTTTCTACATATGCGAATTTCGACAAATTGTGTCTAAATGTTAGTATGACCACCTGTTTATATTGCCCACATCTCATTGTTCTATACTGCCAAGTTTTCATACAATCGACTTGATGAGTGCCCTGTGGTTGTCTATATGTTGTAATCGTCCACTTGCTTGAAACACTAGTGCTTTTGTGGGACAACAAATGACAGTGATTGTAATAGCACTTTGCAAGTTTTATCTATGTTTTTAAGAACTCGCATCCAAGACCAAAAGATACATGGATGCAGTGTCGTTCGACATTAGCAAAGAATTCCGCTCAAACCGATGCTGTCTTGAACTTACTTTGAGGTATGAGCAAATCTCATTGTTGAAGGCCCCAAGTGACTTCAAGATGAAGACCACAACAAAAGTTTTACCATGAATTTGTAGAGACCTTTGGTCATGTGCATTTACTCCATATCTTTTCATTGTTTGCTCAAAGAGTAACCTTAAATCAAGTTATATGTTCAGCCATAATAAAAAAATCAAAAAGAAGCACTAATCACCAAAAATGATGGAAATAGTATGCAAAATTAAGTACCAAATGAAATAAACGATAAGCCTAAGTTTTTAAGGGGTAAGCTTAAATACATGTATCTATAATACTAAAGGTAAAATTTTCATGTTAAACACGTCTTGGCAGGACATACCCTCGGGAACTTCTGGTCCACCAGTAGTGGCATACTATATATAAAGTGTTTATTAAAGGTAAAATTAACTTATAAACGGAATTAAGCCTAAGTTTTTAAGGGGTAAGCTTAAATACATGAATCTATAACACTAAAGGTAAAATTTTCATGTTAGACACGTCTTGGCAGGACATACCCTCGGGAACTTCTTTGGCATACTTTATATAAAGTGTTTATTAAATGTAAAATTAACTTCTCTGGTAAGATTACTTCGTTTTAAAATTGAGCACATCTTTTTTTAGTTTGTATATAAAAATAGAAATATGTTACTGTATTTGACAATTTGATTATTCACAAATTTGGAAATACTTGTTAGTTATTTTATGCCAAAAGTCTTGCAAATTAACGGTTGTAAGCAAAATATTTAACTTTTCTAATACTTGTTTAGAAATTGATTTATTAAAGACAAGAAAGTATAATAATCTGAAGAAAGGCGTCCTTTCTTGATGTTACAATAATTTCCGTACATGTATATCCTTTGTTATACCATAGCTATTTATTTAACATACTCATCTCTCGAAAAAATGTTTAAATATGTTCTCAAAATGCTTTTCCTACCTCTCTGTTTATAGTGCCCAAATCTTACTATTTTATTACTAGTATGCGAAGCTTTCTTGCAGTTGACACAATGAGTGCCCTGTAGGCGATTATATGGTGTGATTGTCTTTTAAGAGTTTTCTTGTCTGGCAACGGATGAGAGCGGTTGTAAGACAACTTGCCAGATAGTTTTTCGTTTGTGGATGATCTTAAATCCATAGGAAAGAAGTGCATGATTGTCTCTTTGCTCGACGATTTACAATGAATTCCGCTCAAACCGGTGCTAGGGGCGCTGTTGAACTTACTATGAGGTATTAAAAAAGCTGAAGATGACTGTAAAAACATCGTCCATTGCTTATTTTTAATATGCATTTGTAATAACTTTGCATAAAGAGTACATTTACTCCATACCCTCTCATTTTAATTGGAGACATTAAATAACAAGAGAAAAAGCAGAAGTTGTATTGTATTTTACTTACGTCTTCTCCGGTCTCGTCTATGACGCCGGTCATCCAAATCCTTAAAATAAAATTGTGACAGTATGTAAGTGCGTGCCAGGCTGCAAATGGTTATTTTCCTAAGAGGAATTTTGAAGCATAGATTTTTACAGTATAATAACTTATCTTATTGACCCACTGGGTCGATGCCACTGCTGCTGGCCTTTTAGTCCCCGAGGGTATTCACCAGCCCAGTAGTCAGTACTTCGGTGCTGACCCGAAAGCCGATTGTATTTGGAACCTTACAATATCTAAATTTTTGTTAATTTTGTTGAAAACTAAGGAGTATCTCCCTCATGCAAAGCTCTGTNCTTAGCTGATTTTGGCTTTACATTTAGATCATATTGGTTATTTGTTCTCTATCAGATTTTTAACATATTTGAGTTTATGGTCTTCCAAACGTTTCGATTTTATCTGCACTGAAGAGACATAAGTTGTCGAAATGCGCATATGCAGAAATTAAATTCACAGTAAGTTCGGTAATTAGTTATCTTAATAGTTACAAAAAAGTCAACAATTCTGAAGGTAGACAATTCTGCTATTTACTTTAATTGATTGTACATGTATGTAGCTGAACCAAATTAAAGAAATATGAAAAAAAACAATGCAATGTAGTATTGTTCAAAATTGGACTGGCTTTAGCTTCACATACGTATATGTAGGGCTCACAATGTGTACCAGCGTATAGTAACGTTTCTTTAGCGTTTCACTAGCACAATTGGCGGGCTGCACGAACAATGGTCGTCTAACTTAAAAGCAACGGCAGCAGAATACCGAAGGAACAAGGGAAGCGATGACTACAAAAATCGAAGTCCAGACATGGTCGTCTAACTTAAAAGCAACGGCAGTAGAATACCGAAGGAACAAGGGAAGCGATGACTACAAAAATCGAAGCCCAAGGACATGGCAAAAACCGCAACAGATAAAAACAAAGACAAAACAAGGACGGGAGACAGCTACAATGCACGGAAATAAAAAAAACATTAAGAAATAAGGCACTGATGAAAACCGGGAGTGACATCAGGTGCTCTGGAAGGGTAAGCATGTCCTGCCCCGCTAGCGACATCCATCAGAGGCATATATTGTTTTGAAATATCTGTTTGGTGGCGGATTGGTTAATGTCATTTTCTAACCCTAAGACAAAACCAATTGAAATCAATGGCACATATTACTTCTGTAACCCTTAAACAGTATCATGGTAAAAAATATTGAAAATCTTTGGTAATTCTCTATTTCAGTATTCAAACAATCACAAGGACAAATTGGTAGCACAAACATCACTGAAATTTTACAGTATGATGTACAAGACAATACGAAAAACTAAAGTATTGACAGTGTGAACTCCTATAAAAACCGGGAGTGACATCAGGTGCTCCGGATGGGTAAGCATGTCCTGCTCCGCTAGCGGCACCCGTCACACTATCAGTGAGTCAATCCAGGGTTGAGTCAAATCCGGTTATGTCAAATCCGTGAAGACGTGAAATCTAGCTAAAAATGTCCGTTTTCATTTGAGACACAGACACGTCATATCTGTCAATGATGTCATGGTGACGACCATAGAATTTCTGATGGGATGAAAGTAACAAAGGCTGAACAAATCCTTGACTAAGCAGCTTTTTGGACAGTGTTTTTGCTCAATTAAAAAAAAATCACTGTATAAACTACATGCTCAACAGTAACGAATCAACTGTGAAATGTACACTCCATAGGCTGGAGAAGTAGGTATAATGCTGCTCAGAAAGGGAAAAGTTAAAATCATCAAGTTATCATATAGCTTAGATGTCAAACGTCCATTTTCTTCAATGTAAAAGATCTATATACGAATCTGAAGTAGGTGTATCAGTAGTCTCTTTAATTTCAAGCTCATTGGGATAGATCTGGTGTAAATATTCCTTGAATTTTGGATTTTTAAGAGAAAGTACATCGTCTATGTAGCGGAAGCTGAAATTAAAGGACTGGGCTAAATGTTTTTGTTTTTTCTGTGTTAGCTCTTGTAATAACTTCGCCTCATACGAGAAAAGAAAGAGATCAGCTAAAAGTGGCGCGCAGTTAGTTCCCATGGGAATCCCGATTGTCTGTTGAAAAACACGGCCCCCAAATTCGACAAAAAATTATCTATTAAAAATTCCAACATCTTGATTACGTCATTCTCCGTATACTTCTTGTTTGACTCGGTGTGGTTCTTTACAAAATATGTTTTGTCTTTCCCTACTACTAAATAAATGTATCTGCGTTCTCCGTTTTTAGTGCAGAAACATTGATGTATCCGAATTTATTGTATGGCAGGGAAGTATAAAGAGTAGATAAATCAAAAGTTTGTATGCTGTGGCAATGGGTAAAACTGCTAGAGGAGATCTTCAGAATTTGTGGAGTAGTAACTTTTCAGGCCATCTCTGAAATTGAACGTTTTAAAGCGTCATCTTGAGGCCGTATTTTGACTATCGTTAGTCAGATTAGTTTAATTCCTCTCCCCCAAGGTTATCATTAATTGTAGACACTGATAGATATATCACGGAAATTAAGGACAGAATTCCAGGAGAGACAGAACTCAAGAAAATGACAAAGTTTAGTTCAAATTATACAAGTCAGTCAAATGCTTCGTTAAAAAGCAGAGATTCATCTGATGAATTTTCTCTTGTTCTTAAATAATTAATATACACAAAATACTATTTAATATATACTCGTAAGTTATAATGACGGCACAAGCCTTTCGATATTCGTCATAGTGTCACACGGATAAGGTTTTCTGCAAAACATCCTGCGACATGTCTATGGCAAGATTCTAACTATTCCTTTCACCACATTATTTGTCAAAGTGCACACGTAGAAGTAATTTACATTGGATATCATCACAACTGACATGCGTACATACCACTTGGATGTTAATTACTTACTTTGGAGTTAAGCAAGCATTAACTTAACTACTAATTTGTTTGATAAAATAAAAAATGTTTGAAAGAGTAATGGCTCTCCTGTCAGCTTGCAGAATTTAAAAATAACATTTTCTTTCGGACTACTTTGTGCATAGATATTTCTTCAATCTGGACCGATCATGAATTTAATACAAATTCTCTCTTTATCTGTAGATTCCGAGATATATTCATTAATTTTGTCATTTGTTAGTGTATATAACTCTTTTATCTTTGTTTAATGTATAATCAATAAAATTTAGTTTATCTCCCCTTAAATGACAATATTCAGATATTGCTTGACTATTACATCATCACACTTTTTAATTTATATAAGCCATTGAGTAACTATCAAATACAACAGAAAATCAGAAAAAGTGATGCACAGTCTTTTTTGTACACGTTTTATGTTTATTTTTCTTTTTGTTTGTTTTTCCTTGATCTTAGATTTTCTAGAATTAATTACTAGTACTATGTGTTATTTTGATGTGATAGTGTTCAAATACAAAACATAAAGATAAAAAAAATTTAAAAAATAATAAAAATAAAAATTTTTACGACATCAATGTTCTCAGTCTTTTTCTGTATTTAACATTTAAAGTCATGGAAATAAAAATGCGTCCTTACGAGTGCAAATTTTGAATTTTAAATAAAACTTGGCTTACCATGTGTCTCTTCACCATTGCCTCTGGCTGGTTATATTGTTCAGAATTTTCTTTTATATTCTGGACTTCTTTCAGCAGGTTTATGTAATTATAATGCAGATAGACGCAATATGCAAGCAACACACATGACAAAATCCCAAAACAGAGTTTAAATCCATAACGGCTGCAAGATGTGCCTTGTTTTCTGTCAAGTTGTGTTATCAAATCAACCTTAGTTTCCGGTATTTTTGGCACAGTTTTGCACTCCATTCTAGATTATTTTATATATTTGGGATTTCCCCTCCTGTCAAATTACCCTACATCTCAATATTGCTACAAGCTGGGAGAACATTCAATGTTTATTTCTTTATGCAAAATTAGAGAGAATTAAAGAGCCAATCGTCGAATAAGTAGGCGGGACAGTGGGTATGGAGGCCGTAGAAGATAAGTAAAGCTAGACATCACGTCAAATACTTATTTATACTTGGAATACAATATGATAATCGAACTCGTGACTAGATCCACCGAAGGATAGAACACACAAACGGCAAAAAATGCATAACATAATTAGCCTTGCATGTAGAATTCAGTAGGACCCAAGAGACAGTGACAGGGACAGGACATAAAAATATCCAAATTTATCCATGTAGCAAAAAAATAAAAACAATGTCATAGATATAGACATGAAAAATAAAAATAAAAGCAACGTCAGCATGTCAACCGCTCGAATGCTCGTGGAATAGAACTTTCATGATATCACATCAAACAATGGTAAATCGACATCCCCATGTTTATGACGACGCATTGAAACAAGCAGCAAACACATGATTCCAGCAAAATAAAAGAAAAAAAAAAACATAAACTAAATAAAATAAAACAAAAAAGAAATTATGCAAAAGACTTTAAAAATTATTGTCTGTTATTAATGGTTAGCTTTAAGGTAGTTCGACAATAATAAATAATAATAATCGAAAGCGTCTATTATAAAGAAGTGTCTGACACACCTAATACGGGACTTTTGAGATAGGACATCTTGTGTAATTGAAGGCAGTAATGAATAAATAAATACCAGTAAACAGGAATGAATGAATTCCTGACCTTCCTAAAAACCAAACTATCTATAAATTTGAAGTGTACTTACAACATTTTCCACATGAAAACTATTATACTAGATTTTATACAGATACAGCTTGAAGATACATGTAGGGCTTTATCTCTGTAGTAAACCTTATGATTGCAGGGTAAATAAAAATTTCCCGTGGCACAACAGTGTTCAATTTATAAAGGATTCCCACCGGATGCATACATTGATGTATTGAATTTTTTGGGTATGATTATAGAACCATATCGGTGACAACAATAAACTCAAAAATACCGCATTGACTTCCGTTTTGTTTTTACGGAATCCTTCATTAATTTTAAAAAGATATTAAGCTTATATTGTATTCACTTTGCTGCGAATTACATGTAGCTCCCTTTTCCCGTAAATATAGAGAGGAATGTACATTGTAAATAATTGCTTTATTTCAGGATCAGATCGACATATTTTTTGAAAATAAATTTTGTGATTTTTGGGGACCTATCCCTCCTCCAAATCCGCGCCTTTGTCTGTTACATTTCTCTCCATTTCTACCTTTGCAAATGACAGTCGGGTGAAACATTTCCACTTGATCTGACGGAAGATTGTCAAACGCTATACAGACGTTTCCTGAATGTTGTAAGACCGTTGTGAATAGACGTCAAATGAAATTCTCTAAATGAAATACAACTTGCTATGAGGTATGAGTAAAGCTCATTGTTGAAGGCCTCATGGCGACTTCAAGATGAAGAACAACAATAAAAGCGTTGTTCCATTGCTTATTTACCATGTATTTGTAGAGACTTTGTCTCATTTGTATTTACTCCATATCCCTTCATTGATAAGTACAGTGCACACCGCTAGTCCGACACTTATTAGTCCGACACTCATTGGTCCGACACTTATTTGTCCGACACTCATTGGTCCGACACTTATTTGTCCGACACTCATTGGTCCGACACTTATTAGATAGACACTGACTATGAGATAGGAGTGTTTACTCTTTGTTGAAGGCCTCATGGTGACTTCAAGAAGAAGAGCAACAATAAAAGCGGTGTTCCATTTGCTGAATCTTACCATATATTTATAGGGATTTTGTCCCATGTACATTTTACTCCATCATGTCCATATCCCTTTATTTGTTCACCGAGGTGGACCCAGCCTTTCCAAAGAAAATGATGGGGGAATTCCACCTATTTATCAATCTTACATTTTTTGCACCCGCTTTGTCTTTTTGCCCTTTGGTTGGTTATTTTTATTAACCCTCTTTGCAATTAGGTCTTTTTTTTCAAAATATGCTCAAATGTTATTGGAAATCGTGTAAGGTGTTCTAGTACGTGTAGAAAAAAAAATATATGACACACCTGACATATTAGCATTATGTGTCCACTTACACTGTAAACCATTTTACAGTGTTTTGGAAGATAGTACTACTCGGAGAACACAAAGAACCTAAACCAGTTTTTTGTTGCGAGTGTATAAACAATTGCAACCCCCCCCCCAAATTTCAGTTATTTTAGTTTTGTTCTCAAGGCTTTTCTACTGTTATTAAAATAAGTCCCCAACCACTGAAATTGGTAATTTTACCAATTTCAGTAGTTGGATGTCGCCGATGATATTTTGATATCATCGATATTTTAATATGACATCCATTTTGGGAATTTCCGTATGATATTTCCATTACAAACAATATTCGACATTAGACTCTTTTTAAAAAAATATGCAAAACCCCACTTTTACATCTTCTGTCTGCCCTTGATCTAAATGATAAAGAAATTTCTGTTAACAGATTCTAAATCAAAAATTTTATTTAAATGCTCAACTCCATTGTGAACTTTTACATATTTTTGGGGAAAAAATAGGTGCTTTTATATGGGAATGAGTCCCTTAAAAGGATGTAAAACAAAGGTAAAAAAAGCCCTGGACTTCTATGGGTGTTATACAAAGAATTTTAATGAAAATCTACAAAAATTATAACAAGAGGCTCTCAAGGGCCCATATTGCTCACCTGGGCCAAAAACTGAAGTATACAGTCAAAATAATCCCAATTTTTGAGGGTCTCATTTTCCAGTTGCTAAGACGTTAATATGATACATGTATGTAATATGATCCATAGTTAAACTTTATTCCCCACTTGCAGCTATTTTGGATGTCATCTTTTTTAAATGGGACTCCCAATTACTCTTGCGACCAAATATTGGTTTAAATTGATTCAGCGGTTTCAGAGGAGAAGATCTTTATATCAAAAGTTTACGACGGAAGGCGGAGGATGGACGGTGTGGCATAATTTTGGGTCCGGGTCCACTACGGGTCCGGCCGGATACAAAATGTTAACATTGTGTATCCGGCTTCCCACTATAATTTTGGGTCCGGGGGTCAGTTATTTTCTCGGAAATTAGATTTTTGCTTAAAAAGATCAATTTGACAAAATATTTGACTGTTTCAACGAGGGGAATCAATATTTCTACTATCCCCAACCCGAGCCCGAGACAGTTTTCCGGCCGAGCTTGAAAAAAAAATAAATAACTATCTTGTTTTAGCATGTTTTCAAAAATTATTTGTTTCATTTAAAGTAATTTGATATCTTTCCACATTATTTCGATAATTTAATTAGCTATTTTTATTTTATACTAAAAAATTTACGAATTACTATTCGGCAAATTCGGTCCAATGAAGGTAAATAACCCTTGTATTTTGTTATTTGTTTACATTTACCTGGATGAACAGGTAAAAGACCACTATCCAAAATGAAATTTTATGATTAGAATTAATTCAATCCATTATTTTATTCATTCAAAAGTATTTTTTTATTCATTCATTATTTATTTCTATTTTTTTTATTTTGTTCTTTGTTTTTTTTTAAATGAACACGTATTAACATTATTTTTTTATATAATCATCCAATTGTTATTACCATTATCATATTTATTTGTCTATTTATATGTTTATTATTTACTTATCTATTTTTAAAATTATTGTTTGGGTAGATATAATTCTCTGTTCTACCCCGGAGGCTCCGATCCTTTTCACTGAAGCTTTTATTTTTTACTACCACATCACAGTCTCTTCATTTTCCCTCTCTCAGAAAAACTTCTCGTTAGTTATATGAAATCAAATGCACACTGCATCACTTCACGTGAAAGATGTAATTATATTTAAAAAATTACACCATGCATATTTTGTTATCTAGACTGAGAACTGTAAAAGTTTTGATACAAAGCATATCCATGCAAAATTTCATGGAGATATCATTATTGGTTAAAAAGTTATGTTCAAAAAACATGCCAAAAATGACTGGAGTGCAACACTTTTTGTGACATTTTTTTACCATTAGTTTTTTTTTAAATACATATGAAATAGAAAATAATGATATCTGTTTAAAAGAAAGACTTTTCACTTAAAGTTTAACATCTTGAGTTAGGAATTTAGTATCTGAATATTAGCAAATGTTTTGCTGCATTTGGCACAAGAACATTAGGAGTCCGATGTCTGGAGTGCAACAGCAAAAATAGAAAAAAACTGCAAATGAATGAATATTGTAAAAAATTCTATCTATGAAAAAACTGATATTGAATATTTTGATCACAACACCACCTAAATACATCCATTCTTGTCTGTCAGGAGTGCAACATAAGTTTAATAAGTCTCCTTTCCCTGTATATTGATCTCTAATCCACTATTGTTGTTTGTTTCACACAACATTGATATAAAGATTATTCATCCATGAATGGAACCTTTTTTTCAGACACACAAATAAGTCTCTGATTATATGCAACAAATCTAAGACAATCCAAAACTGTAGGAGTTTGCGTCACATGCAACATGTATCGATATCTTGGGGCTTCTTGTACTTGTTGTAAGAACCAACATCAATATCAAAAATAAAAATCCAAACTTATTTCAAATCTGTAGCATATGTGCAACAATTCTATAACAAAATTTTAAAAAAATGTAGGAGTAATTCCCGTCACATCCTGATGGGGAGACAGAGGCGAAAACAATATCCTAGAACTTTCTTAAGAAAGTGCGGGGAAAATATAACACAACGAAAAATATCCAAGCTGTTCAACTGCCAAAATACAACAATTATTAATCTTCCCCTATTTATTAAATATTTCACTTGTTGTTTTTATTTAGGTGATCTGTTTACTTATATATGTTTTATTGCATAATAAACACATTATTTTCTTAAAAATAATTGTCTCTTTTGAATAAAAGCTTAAAAGGTTTTACATGACTAATTACTTAATGACGTTTCAAATCATTCAATGTAAATCATTTTATTACGTAATTATGCTATTATTTTATGATTTCATTTATGGGATCTTTTACTATATCAAATATGGCAGTAATGATACCATTTTCGTTGTGTTATTTCATACCTGGTAAGCTGGTTTGGAAGAGACATGCAAGCGAAAACTTTTGATGTTTTGGTCTTGACAAAATTATTTTTATCTTTTCATATTAGTCAGTAATATCTAGCGTTTATAAGTCTTTAATCTGTTATTTCTTGCCCCGGACCCAAAATATTAACATTCTGTATCCGGCCGGATACATAAACTGGGCGGACCCAAACTTATACGGGCGGATACAGAATAATAGATACCCGGACCCAAAATGTTAACATTCTGAATCCGGCCGGATACGTAAATTGGGCGGACCCAGAATTATACGACAACGCCAAGTGATGGCAAACGCTCACGCTAGCATAGCCAGGTGAACTAAAAATGTGTCAAAATTGCAGTCAAGTGGCAAGTTCAGTGGCTGAATATTTTACATAAAAGGATACGAGAATGCATTTAAATTGATTTTGTTATGAAATTGTTTATACATGTAACAGATTACCTGTAAAGCCTTTTTGGATAAGGATTAAATGCATTCGCAAAATTAGTATGATGAAGGAAATACATTCACAAGAAAACGGTTATATTCCATGTTAGAGATTGTCATTTTATCTAAAAAAAATCGTTTGCTATTCCAGCTACTTCTCCATTTTTTTTATTTTGCATGTGAATTTCAACTTTTTTAAAATCTCTTTTTGACTTCTCTTTGCCATTTTAACTTTGAGACCTCCTTTTTATCTTTATTATCGGAATGCAATGGAACTTAAAATGATTGGTGCCGTCTATATATGTAGATATAGCTTTGTGCTAGCATTCTCAAAAGAGAAAAATATGTCCGTGAGCTCTCAAGTTAAAAAATTTCGAATCACGCGAATGAATTAGCTTCATAAAAAATACTTGTAAACCAACATTTCTGACATTTGCCCCAACATTTCTTTAATTTTATCCGTCCGAATTATATGTGGCTGAAATACAATTATATTTGTGTAATATAATTTTAAAACTGACAGACAGTCAGAATACAAAAAGAACAAGCGCCCTTTCAGATCTTTCGAATTAGCATAAGAACTACTGGTCGGAGGAGGGACTGCTGGAAACCGTACCAGTATTTTTTAGGACAAGGAAAGAAAAAAAGGTGTTCAGTTGAATTAACAAGTGTCGGACAAATGAGTGTCGGACTAATAAGTGTCGGACAAATGAGTGTCGGACAAATAAGTGTCGGACTAATGAGTGTCGGATTAATAAGTGTCGGACTAATGAGATGACCCCTTAAGCCTTTGTTTTGATTAAACCCAGTTCAAACATGTGAATTGAAAATTGAACTACAGGAATCCCCATGGAAAGTAGAAACGATCTCCCCTTTTATGCAGAAACTAAATCTACGGTACCTTCGGTGTTTTGTAATTCATTACCAATGCCTCTGCTGGTGGATTGTTAATGAACAAAGGTATTAACCAACTCATTTTTTTTTGGAAACCTTTTGAAATTTTGCTTAAAACTAAGGAGTATCTCCCTCGTTCATAGCTGATTTTGACCCTTTGGGTCATTTGATCTCTATCAGATTTTAGAGAATTTTGGTTTATTGTCTTCTAAAAGTTTTGGTTCGATCTGCACTGAAGAGACGCTGCACTGAGAGACGCTGCACTGAAGTTGATGAAATGGTCAAATTTACTGTTTTTTTTTCAGAAAGGCTAACTATCTAATCAGAAGAAAGATTTGGCTATTCAAAAATTGCCGTTTCATTAATTCGCAACTGTATCAATTTAGGTTAGTTTGATATCAAAACGAATTAGATTTTTTTCATTCATCTTCGTGCTGATCTGTACCTATTTCGTTTGTTTGGATGACAAAAACCACTGCGAACACGACTCTTCCTAAATGCATAACCAACACTTTTACTATACTACTCTTGAGGGCTGTGCCGAACTGAATAACAGACAAAAAAATACGCCTTTGCAAAATCTCCGAACAAACGGCTACATACTAGATAGTTATTTTTTTCTTTATGTTATTGAATTGTGTTTATAGATAATAAACACTTGACACATACTTTATTGTGGTATTTTATTATCTGTTTGATATCAAAATATAATACATACTTGAAAATTCACCATAAGTGGCGGAATTCCGATGAATATCTAGGTTAAACTATTAATTACTACCAAGAAATGTCTTTATTGCAATAATTAAGTTATTATGGTAGTTTATGAACAATAATCCAACCGTTAAATCCTTACAAAATGCAAATACATTCCTTGACTATAGCCTTATTCAAGTTTTTGTGAAGTTGCTTTAACTGAAAGGTGTGTCCTAAATGCCACTTATCTTGAAAATTGGTCCTTTCGTTAATAATCTGTAAATAAGTTCGATGATAATCAGTTTCGGTGCTTAAAAATTTTCAATTTTAGCAGCTTTGTATGAGCATTTCAATTTTCTCTACAAGCAAAAGTATAAGATCTAGAATTAAATTTCGACACTAATCAATTTCAGAATCACCGGATGAAACTTTTGACAACAAAATTAATGTTTCTTTGTCAAAGTAAAAACACATCATAATTGCTGTTTGCATTCTCAGTTTTCGTTCCTTTTCTGTCAGAAGTCTATGTCTTTTGACTTTTGGTTTAACATTAAGGTAATAAACAACAATAATGGACAAAACTGTCAAGAGCCAAAATCCAAAAGGTAAAAAGACAAAGGATGTGCAAAACCAGCAGAAAATTTGTCAATCGTAATGGTCCTGACTTAGTACAGGTATTTTAAGAGAAATGATGGGTTAAACGTGTTTCATGAATGGCTCACAAAGCCTCCCTGTCTATATTGTACTTGTGAATCGTTCTCAACCCGGAAACAGTTCTATTTTTATACGTAAAAAATCAATACATAAATACATTGAGAGGAAATCACTAATTAATGAACACTGTTGAGCTAAGGGTGGTTTATATTAATTTGTTATAACGCTTTAGGTTACTTGGTTTTAGTCATTTAAAATTTAAAGAATTGTCACACAGGAACAACTATAAGTATACACTTCAATATTTTGGTTTTTATTTGATATATATTTATATCAATAGGTCAAGAATCCAGTCACTCCGTCTTACTGGTATCCGAGGCGACCGTTTCCGCCTGCAATTATACGAGAGTACCTATTTCGAAAGTCTTGTATTGCGATAGTGTTTGGTAGCAACTCAACAGCAATTGCCATTTAAAGTTCGTAAAAAGTGAAAAGAAATGTTCACCCCAGTACCAAATAAAAAAAGGAATATTGAATCAAAGTTCGGACTGAAACTTCATTTTTTCCTGAAAGGACTGATCTGTTAAAGAACTTAATGATCGTATGAGACGGAATGTTATGAAACCTTGATTAATCAGACAGTAAAAGGATGAAAAAGATTGTAAAATTGGCGCTAACTCTCGTGTCACGAATCAATTGTGAAACATGCTCACCGTAAACAGGAGAAATTGGAATATTACTGTCTACATGACTGTTAGGGAAATTGATAATTTTGAAATTAAAGTCGCACATTTTGTCGTAAAGTTTAGTGCTGAGATCACCATTTTCGTTAAATTCGAGCTGTCAGTAAAAAAAATGTGAATCTAGTGGTTTTTGTTGATTCCATTATCTCTGATAACTTTCAATAAATAACTAAATACCGAAATTACTGTGAATTTTGATTCTGCATATGCGCATTTCGACAACTTATGTCTCATCAGTGCAGATAAAATCTAAACGTTTTGAAGACCATAAAGTCAAAGATGTTTAAAAACTGATAGACAACAAATAATCAAATATGATCTAAATATCAATATGATATATTGATGGGATCCATTTAGCAAAATATGCGTTATTAACGGAAAAAATTATCAATGTATCCATAAGGGAAATTAAATAATATAGTATCTTTAATTTTATGAGCTTTAACGAGCTCCTGAAGAAATTCTTAGGAGTATAAAAACAAGTCTGCGAGTAGAGGCGTACAATGTACAATTCTCGATCATTGGTATATCAATTTGCTGTTGATAAATAGCACCTCCAATGTAAAAAATATATTATCAATAAGATAATGAAGCTAATTACACACCTATTTTTCATCGTAGCATACTTCTCCTATTACAATCTTTCTATTACACGTGGATCTATAACATAATAAAACATTTTTTTTTCAATCAGCAAAGAACAACATAAAACAAGGGCAGCATCAGAAACACATGGATACAAAGACATCACATAAGTACGACAGAGAAAAGAAAAACAGACCCAATCTAAAACCATGGATGAGACCAGGAGTGACAGCAGAGTAATCATCTTCTGCTTCTTGTAACACACCCGCCTTGTTGAATATGTCAATTTCGGTAGTGTTTGAACATGTCAATTTCGGTGGTAAAGAAAAATCAAGTGGAGGAAAAAACAACTGTAAGTATTTAATTAAAGGGAAACTGCTGTCATCATGGAAACAGATATCCCAAATACGGTCCACAAATGCCATGATGTGTCAAAAGTAAATCCTCTACAGTTATGACTTCAAAGTATAGGTAGCATCCCTCTTAGCACGTCGAAAACAAATGTTTATCGTTTAGGTTTTGTATACATTGTAAGCAAATTTTGTTATGTTTCATTTGATAACTGATTGGGAAGACAATGGACTCTACACTTAATAATTCGTCAAAGATATCAAATATTAAACATTGACAACCTCCTTATAGAAATAATATGGTCATCAATTATTGGATCACGGACTTGCTACCGATTGCAAACTTGTTTCTATAGGTTCAATCTCCATAATGTCTGTTCCCAAATAGCCAAATAGAATATTTTCACCTGTTCCTCCATTTGATCATTGTAGTGATTCACATGAAAAATATCGTTTAAGTATTAAGTGGTAGACGAGTATGTTGATTATCACTTTTCCAGATCATGTAAATTATTCCTCTTGATATCGGTTCCCTTAGTAGTTGATTTTGTTTTATTGTGTTCATACGTTACGGTTATGTTATGGTTTGTGGTATTTGTTCAGTTCTAACGTTTTATCTCCTAAGGTATTTTTATTTTACTTATTTGATTCTAGAGGGGCTGATGAGAGGTTACTCGTTGAAACATGTGTACAAAATTTAACAAAATTTACTCTTTCTTATGCAATTTGAGTATTTTTGTATTTCTACGCCAATCCTTTGACTCTTGTGGTTTCATTTGTTCCAAAAATCGATTGCAAACACAATTCAAGTCAGACAAACTGTCGAAATCCTGCTACATAATGCTATCATATATAACAAAGTTACTGGAGCACATAAGGGCATTGCCTATTTACTTAACAAATAATTCATGGTTGGAGATTTACATATGGACAGCCATTATTTTCGTTAATATTTTACACTTAGCGTAGCGCAGCTGAGCCAGTGGTAAAAT
Source organism: Modiolus philippinarum (assembly GCA_002080025.1). NCBI lineage: Eukaryota > Metazoa > Mollusca > Bivalvia > Mytilida > Modiolidae > Modiolus > Modiolus philippinarum. Next base: position 223,355 of record MJUU01050650.1, on the reverse strand, counting down.
AATCTAAAATAATGGACACCCACATGTAAATCGACTACAAACCAACGGTGGACATGAATTATTTCGATTCTAATATGACATTCAATGATTCAGGCGGACCTATAATGTACACGGTAATGACAGTCATTACATTTATAAGATCTACTGAGGTTTTTTTGCACAAAACATATTATGAAGTCGTCTGTTTCATCTTTAAAACTGTTGCGATGTCCCTCATAATGTTATTGGATATTTTCATATGGCTGGTCGACATGGTTTCCATTATTCCCATATTAGAATTATGTATAAACTATTGACAGGCTGAATAATCTTCTTGCTGCTGAGCTACAGAGAAATTGATATCTTATTTATAGTACATTTGTACTATATTTAGTCAAAACAACGACATTATTTGAGGAAGTGTACAAATTACGTAATAATCTAACCATGACCTTCACGAATACAATAAGTGACCTTGAAGTACTTAAAAAAAATCAGACAGGATTTATATAGATCTAAATATATTTTAAACAACAACTCACACACTGAAAAAATCAATGCTGTACATAAATACGGGACTTTCGAGATAGGAACTCTCGTGTAATTGAAGGCGAAAAAGATTTCCTCAAATACCAGTTAGAGGGAAAACTGGGTTCCCAACCTTTTAAATATATAAATATGTACCACCTAAAAACAAACTATTTATTAAATTGAAGTGTACTTAAAATTTGTCCTACATGACAATTATTTAAATAAATTTTAATTGACGAAAAATAATTAATGAAGCGTTACAAATATATTTAATATAAATCGCCCCTAGCTCAATTGTGTTAATAAATTAGTGATTCCCTCTCAAAGTATTGATGTAGTTTTTTTCGTATAATCATAGATTTATTTCCGGAGTGAACACGATTCAAATTGACGCCATGTAAGCGTTTACTTAAACTTATCGTAGCTCCCGTTTTAAGAACAAATTGTCAGGGAACAAATCATTATAAAGAATAGCGCGAAATTTTTCCTTCTTTCAACACTTTTTATGACTTCAATCTCAAACTTGGGACTTCTTTTCTTTGCCAGAACCATGTTTTGCCAGAACCATGTTTGGCAACTGTTTAAATTTTTCCTCTCGGAATTTAACTGTCGTAACCATGACAGATCAATACGGAATTACTTCAAAAAATGTAAAATCGGATATATCAAATTTGATTAAACACAGCCTAGGGTCCTTTGTTTTTAGTTTTGATTTGACTCTTTTATTTCATCACTGTAGAATGAGAAATATACAAAGAAATGTATTTTAAAGTAATAGTACATGCATATTAAGTTAGTAGACCTGGGATAGCACAAAAATTTCCAACAAATCTTTGCAGTATGAAACAAATATGTGCTAAAATATTTCAAGAAAAAGTTTTTAAAAACTTTCACCGTAATATTTTTATTTATAGTCTTCAGAAACACCCCTTTCTTATGGCCCTGTTACACTATCACGCACAGCGCCAACGTTCGCCGACGTGTGAAAATATTTTCGTACACGCTCTTGTGCGTTGTATAAGTTAGAGGCACGTTCTTAACACGTAACAAACACGTCCACGCACGTTGGCGTGCGTTGTTGAACGTTGGGTGCGTCGGAAAATGTTGAACATGCTCAAAATTTCACGAAGTTCGTCAACGTGTTGTTGATAAGTTATGCACACGTTAGACGAACGCTAGAGGTACGTTATGCACGCAATGTGTGCGATATGTAGTGGTTTATCGAACGTGGTTTTAGACGTGTAAAGAACGCAAACCGAGCGTCCTTGTAACTAAGGAATAACGTATTAGTCAATAATTTATTATAAAAATAATGATTAAAAAGCAAGACAAAATTCCAAAGGAAGGTTAATAGCTGCTTTATTTCATCATTAGACAGACATATTTTTTTAAATAAATTTTGCGATTTTTGGACGACCTATCTCTCCTGCAAATCCGTCGTATTTTTCTGTGGCATTTCTATCCATTTCTACCTTTGCAAATGACATAGGGTTAATAATATCCAACTGATCTGACAAAAGATCGTCATAACGCTATAAAAACGTTCTTTGAATGCTAGGAGATCGCTATGAATCTGTTTTGCATACGTCAAGTACGCTAGTAAAACGCTTTTGAAACGTCCTCATACGCTGTTACAAGTTTTGTGAGTGCTGCACACAAGTTATTGGAAAGTTTTCTGTGCGTTGTAGGTCGTTAGCCTGACGTTTTGAATACGTCCAACAAGAGAATTTCGTCAATTTCTTCCGCGTGTGCCAACGTTCTTACAAAAATTAACGAACGTCGGCACACGTCGGCTAGAACGTTATAGTGTGACAGGGCCATTAGGAGTCTTATATAATGTTCAGAAATCGCCATGAAGCTTCTACTACTGTACTGTAGATGTAAACGAATTGGCATAAAAAGCTGTAAATTGCCAAACTGCTTCATAGAAATGTCTATGTTTTTTCTGTTGACCATCGTGTAGCCTATATATTGCTGGGTTCCGTGGTATATAACATTTTTACATTATTGCGTTTAAATAATGTGCAAACTTACCTTTTCTCCAGACAACCATGCAAAAATTGTCAACCCCCCCCTTTCTCCAGACAACCATGCAATAATTGTCAACCCCCCCCTAAGCATATATGCTTTCCCCCCGCAATATCTGCTGGCACGCTGTGAGACAGCTACAAAGCACAGAAATAAAAAAAACAACAACATTCATTCAAAACCAATGCAACTCCTATGAAACTTAGAGTGATAGAAGGTGTTCCGGAAGGGTAAACATGTCCTGTTCTATTAACAGCACCCATTACTTAAGTGAGTCCATTTAGGAAAAAGTCAAAATCGGTATAGTCAAATCCAGAGGGACGTGAATCTTGCTCAAAATGTCCGCTTTCATCTGGGACATTAACATGTCATATCCTTCAATCATGTTATTTTGACGATCATCGAATTTCTTGAGGGATGAACATAACAAAGGCTGACCAAATCCTTGACAAAGCAGCTTTTGGGACAGTGTTTTTGCTCTGTTAAAAAATCACTGTACAGCAACATGCTCGACAGTTTCGAATCAACTGTAAAATGTTCACTCCATAAACTGGAGAGGTAGATATATTGCTGCTTAGAAAGGGAAAGTTCACAATTGGTTAAACATCAAGCTTGTCATATAGCTTAGATTTCAAACGGCCATCGTCGTCAATATACAACAAAAGATCTAGGTACTAAACTACATTTGGTGCATCAGTTGTTTCTTTAATTTCAAGTGATTTCGATATCCGATTTGTGATGCTTTTCCTCCTTTCCAGTAAGACATATCAAGATGAATAAGGAGAAAATATACTCTCATTGTTTTCCATCATTTCAGAGTAGATCAGTTTTTCAATTTAACCATGAACACACTACTTATACAGCCTTGAAGTTAAGGAAAATTAAAAATGAACTAATGCTATTTTAGACTTTGAACAGAGCATACTCATACATTCTCCTGTTCAGAAATAAAAAGAACTTGCAAAGTTATTAAATATAAATTATACTTTGTCTTAACCAAGTAACACTTGAACTAACTAGAGACTTTCCGAAAAATCATTAAGTGGTGATTTACGCTTTACACAACTGCATATGAAAGCACCGTTTTATAAACACGGTATCAGTGCTTCTCAAGGTCGAGAGTTGGATACATTATAAGTGTTCCTATTGTGGTAGTAATTATACTGTATTTCCGATTCATTTTGACTTTCGTTCATGTGGCATTTTAAAGTCAAGGCTTTAACCTTGACTCTTTGAACTATATAATGACTATAACAATTTGGAAATCATTTTCATCGAACCTAAGATTAAGTGCTTTCCAGGAAAATCGTGATAAAAGTATGTTATCTCATTAAAAAAGACACCATTCATAACAGGAAATCAACAAAATTATTCACTATTATTAATTTGAAAATGTGAAATAGAAGAATTGGAATTCATTGTTTCTCACCGAGAAAGTAATTTTACACGCAAAAGTCAAAACATTAAGCCAACGGTGGGACAAAGTTATCAATGAGCAAAATTTTGTATCGCTCAAATTTCTGTACTTTAAAAATTTCTGCAGATGGCCATTTTGACAATGTCTTTTCAGTCCAGATCGAATCAATGCATCGAAAGGGCTAAAAGGAAATAATGTTTGTCAGTATATATAGATCAATCACTAAATACATTCTAAACAGTAAGCCAAAATAAGTTTAAAACAGAGCTTTGCACGAGGGAGATACTCTAAGTTTTAAACAATAAAGGGCTACGCCGAGCGCAGCATGATGCGACCGCAGCATGTCGACCACTGAAATTTCAACAAAAGTAGTTTAAAGTGAATGTGGACACAGTAAAGAGCTTGACACAATAATTAGATGGACACAAAAAGAAGCTTGACACAGTAATTAGCTGGAAACAAAATAGGGAAAAACACAACCCTTTTGATCACTTACTGATAAAAAAAACCGAAAGAGCTTTGCAAAATATGTACTATCAACTAAAACTTTACATCCATAGAAATTCAAAGAAAAAATTTCCATCGAAATCGGATGAAAAATAAAGATTTGACATATTTAGAAAAATGCATTTTTGGCCCCTTTGACCCGTTATAGCTCAGAAACAATAAGACCTACACAAAATCCATTGGCATACTACTGAACACTTAGATCAAGAGGAATCCAAAGAAAAAAATCCCATCGAAATCCGATGAAAAAAAAATTCTACATACTACATAATCTGCAAATTTGCAATTTTGGCCCCTTTGACCCCTTG
>MJUU01050650.1:192713-211295 GCA_002080025.1 Modiolus philippinarum | reverse complement strand
AGTCTAATTTTAAACAGATTTCCTTCTTTTTTCAGATAAAACCATAATGACATTACACCACTTTACTGTAAAAAGCTATTTTTTGTATAAACATGAAATTAGAATATAATAGTATTCAGAATAAGAAATGCAGGCAAAAAAGTTTGATACCACCCCAGGTATCACTCATTTGTATTGTCTAGTTTTCTTTCTGTATCAATCAACTAATCACTTTGAAGTTATTTAATCAGTTTGATAGAATTTTTGTAGATAATGAAACTGGTCAGCTTAGATGGTGGGCTGTTTTATTAAGATGTGTTCAGTATGAATCAGTTTACCTTCAGGGTTTGGAAACTAGTTTGTAGAGTTGCAATTCAATTATGGGTAAAGCTAGAGGTTATCCACAGTAATATTTGAACCTATTGAAAACCGGCTAATTACTTCTAAGAAAATTTACTAATGATTATCTATGAAATCAAGCATTTCCCATTCAAAAATAGGAATAAAGACTATAATAGAGACAGACGAATAAAGCACTACATTTACCATCAATAATGTTTTGCTTCCCTCCTCTGCCTTCGTATTGAATTGCCAATAAGGATGACTACAATGAGATTGGAAGGATGTTGCTAAATAGTAATATCTACTTGTACATCTATCTTAAATTGCTCTTTTTCATGCAGCTAGCTTAAAACTTCAAAATTTTTGACAACAATGCAACCGCAAATGATCTTTGAAATGTCTTTTACAAGTCTTTCAATATCTTACGCATTTTAATAGCATCAATGCAAAAGCAAAAGTGTAAAAGTGTAAAATCTTTAATTTAGATTAATTAATCTTTAATTCAAACATTTGTAGTAAAAAGCTAGCTGTTTACAAACAATGCAGTACTTAAATAAATGACTAAGTTGGCAGATTAAAATAAAACAGTTATACAATAATTGTAATTTAGATAACATTTGATTTCATTATTAAATCACTGAGAGAAAATTAAATGCGCAATACGCGCAATCTAAGAATTTTTCATTGGTTTTGGTTAAAAAAATATTTGGAACTAAAACAACATAACATTTAGGATTTTGATGATAGAAAGATAAATAAAAGTCCAAATATCCGCTTTTTGTAGTTGAGTGATATTACTGTATTAAGTTAAATTCTTATATCATAATATGCCAACTTAAATCAACCAAATAAGCAATGTAAGCCATAAGAGATCTGCAAAATCTTTTTAAACCTGTATCTGCAAAATTCTTTGACAAACAAATAGGATAATGAAAATGATAATTGAAGAAAATATGATTACCCTCAGGGGAGTGTTCGCCACCAGTTCCTGCAACATGTACATACTCCTACAAAGTAAACAGCAACAAATATACTTCTAAACAGTCATTTCAGGAAAGCTACTGGGGTATATTGATTTAGTATTTACAAGCGAGAAAAGTATTCATAGTAATTTACTGCTGTCCTTTCATTACTGTCAATATTTCTGATGGTATGAAATACGCAACGCAGTACGCCAAGAAGAAGCCAGAAATAGGGTATTTTCAATAAACATTGTCAGGATATAGATTAAATGCACACGAGACAAATTCTTTACAAATACATGGAAGAAACAATCAATGGAACGACGTTTTGATTGTTTTTCTTCATTTTGAAGTCACCACGAGGCCTTCAATAATGAGCTTTGCTTATACCTCAGAGTAAGTTCAAGACGACCCTCTCATTGTTTTGAGCGGAATTCATTGCTATAGCTGTATTTATTTATCCCATGGATGAGGGATTCAAAAATAAAACAAACATATTTCTCCCAATATTAGAGTTTTACTTATATAACGTAAGTGACATTTGTACAGCATATCTCTTTAGAGAGCTGTTCACATTCATTATACCCCCGCGGTTGGTATTTAATGATCATCGTGTCTGTTCGTTCGTTCGTCCGTCTGTTCGTTATTCCGTCCGCCATAGGTACACACTTTTTGCCGACAACTCCTTCTGGAGTACTTGATGAAATTTAATGAAACTTTCACAGAATGTTCAGTAGACATTGCCATTAGGCACCATCTATTTAAAATTTTGATTTGATCGTTTTTTTTTGGGGGGGGGAGCGGAGGGATATATATCTGGTGAGCACAGTTTTTTGTAGTTTAAATAAAGAAGTGATGGGATCTGATGACGAACACTACCCATGGAACAACGCCAAATAAATATTCTACAGTACTGAATATCATGAATAGAACATTTACCCCATGGGTAATCCTCGCCTCCAGATCCTTCAACATGTACACAGGGCTGCCACTGAAATATAAGCCGTTTTTATTTTAATCCTCTTAAAAGGACATAGACTCGAAATGCTTTTAGTAAAAACTATCAAAACAGTGGTCATCTCATAATTAGGTCTGAATGAAATATAAAATGCAATATTACGAACAAATCACCTGAAAAAGTTTATTCAACCGTTCGTGGGTTTGAGAGAGGTGAAAGAAATGTCATTTTGAGGTAAAACGTCCGACTAAATTAAGACAAGAATACTTGATTTTGGATAATAATGGAAACCTTTGCTTTGTCATTTGTTATAGTGAAAAATATTAGATATTAATAATGGATTATCTTTACTTCTTAATTAAAAGTGAAGCTCTAGAAAACTAATCATTTACAAAGCATACTGTTTAAATTGCTTGAATTCAAAGAAAGACGGCGTTTTTGAAATAATAAAATGAAAATTCCATTGTATATACTGCATTTAGAACATGCATTAAAATTTGGATTGTTATGATGCTTTTTTTCTTGATTCAATATTTCTATTCTTCGGTATTTACTTATTTGTGGTTGAAAAAGTGTAATATCGAAGTATAAAAACATTGCCTATAATCCATTTACAGAATACACTTAAGTGATATACTCGCGCGATGACATTGTACAATAAATCTACATTAAGTCCAGGTATAAAATATGCTAAAACAGGATTGTTGCCATATTTCAAAATATTATTGTCTGCTTAATCGCGTTTGACGTCCAGAAGGCTGCATTTCAGAAAATCAGGACGAAAGCAAATTCATCAATTAAATAAAAATAAAAAAAGAACTAGTGTAGATTTGACAAGAGACTTCATTACAACTGTTAAAGGTAACAAAGGTTTGATGGGTTGAAGGAAAATTTGTTTTCTATACAAATAACATTATGCAGAAGTCACTGTAAATGTCCTTTCTGCAGATGACCATTGCAACAAGTTCAGATAAAATCAAAATACATGTATTTGGAAAATCATTTACTGAAATACCAAGGAGGTCTAAATTGAAATCCATGCTAAAAGCAGAAAATTTTGTTATTTTGTACAAGTGTTTCGAAAAGTAACTCTCATGAGCAGCATTAAAATCAATTAATATTGACAGTTATTATCCATAAACTGTACAAAAGAAGTGTTCACTACCAAAAATGTCGAAATAGGAGACCAATAAAAAAAGCCTTAAGGACATCCACTGAGCGCAATATACAGAATGATGCCTCATTAGCCGTAATAAGTCCCTATTTTTGCATTGAATTCCAAATACACCGCCAAAAATGAGGCGTCGCATCAAATTAAGACTAAGACGTTATATTTTTTTTAAACTATCAATTCTTGATGGCGGTATCTTTAAGTAGAGTACACAAATAATCATACCCTTTTTGAATATCAAACTACGAAAAAGATACACAGCAAACTATGGGCGAAACAAATGTGATAATTTGTTGTTGGTAATCTAAATTTCATTAGTACCACATGTATATGAGTACATATATTTGATGCACTTCTTGATTATCGATTTTTCAAGTTTCTTTTTCACACCCAGACGATAATAAGTATGTATGCTACCTGCTTTTCATTGTAAAAAACGTTAAATTCAAAATAAATAATTTGTTTTCACTTTTCTATCGTTTACTGTCAGGTTAAGCTTTTTTCAGAAGGAAAAGAAAACTAAATCGTTGTATATATTATATTATTACCCATATCTGGTGATCCCTGATGAGATTTAAGATATATTAAAATGTTCAGGGACATAAACTGATTAATCGTTCAATTTTATATCTATTACTACATTAACCCCAAGATTCTTATAACACATTCTGTTACAAACGGAGACTTCATAGAGCGTATATTTAGGATGGTCACTGCTCAGGTTTTGGAAACTGCCTCTGACTTTCGAAACTGTCTTACTTTATCCAACATGATGCATCAGAAAATTTTGCACACTGACCCCCACTTTTCTTTTTAAAATATGATTGCATACACCTTTCGTAGGGTTGTGATAAAATTTGATGAGATTCTTGATATTCCTTCATTGCACTTGAAAGGTTTATTATCTTAATGCAAAGTGAATGAAAGACTAGAGAACTTCGGTTTCCCGCCAAAACTTCAGGAGCTTTAATCTCAGAAACGGACACACTAACCTATTAATATTTTTTGCTTAAAATGATATATGATTGATGTTCTAATTAATCAAAATAATAATTTTAAAACATTGACATAATAAACTTGAGGAGTGACCATCCTTAGAATAAAAAGAAAAACAATATTTCTTTGGTTGTAATGATTATGCAAGTGATAGATTAAAAATCGTAAGAGTGACCTATTCACATATTCAAGTTCAATTCTACATTTTAAAATCATATTAACAATTTTATTTTAGAGCTAGGAAATCCCCTTACTCTATATATAGAGTGAAATGAAGTCTTCACTAAAAATATAAAAAGCTGGTGATAAGTATAAATTATTTATTGGAGGTACTTGTCTGTCCTATGAAGGTAATACTTTTATTTATGTAATTATTATTCTCGCAAAAAGTTTAATTTATATTTGTGTTACTAGATAATGTAATAGCTGTTTTAATGGCTAATGTAGTTACATATGCAGCAATTTCCACTGATAAGACAGTTTAACAGTTTCAATTATAAGGAACAGTCGTAAACCTCACTAAATAAAGTGTTATTATAGAACTGAAAAAAAGTTATCATAAATTTTGGTTTTAACTGCTATGTTTGGTATTAAATTTCAGCCCTTAATAGGTTTTTGTTAGGTATGCTTAAATTCCTTGGATATTAAGTATTCAGAATATTTTAGTTTTTTTTATATTTGAATTTTGTTTTTATTTCACTCAATACAATGTGAAAAGTTGAATATGTTAAATATATCGATGACTTTTATATAACATCTCTACTGTTTGATGCATTTTTTATTTGTTGATGATAAGATGTACAGGACAAATTATTCGTTGTTTTTCAGATCATAATCTAAACCATAGTTTTTAATTGGGTCCATGTTGTTCATCTGTACAAGACCCCACCTTTCGTTTCTGTGCCGCACCTGTGTGATATCTTTGTTTGGACGGACAGATGTCACTTAATTGAGTAGTTTTTGAAGTATATTTATCGTTTATTTTTCACTAGCTATAGATAGACGTTTCAAAATTCGTCAAATGGGAAAATTCATATAGAAATTTCGAATACAGTAAGTTCAATGTTCTTGATGTGATGTTGATTTTCGAGACAAAGTTTACAGTTCAGTTTGCAGTTTGTATTCTGAAAAACGGGGTTTTATTTCATAGACTGAAACAATTAAAGAAATATCGTGATAATGATTCTTGCCACAAAACCATATCTAATTATGTTCCATAAGGTTTTCACAAGATTAAATTTCCTGATAAATGTTTCAATATTTTTTACATTGTACAGTGAAAATTTTGAATGATTTGCTGTCCTTTGTTAGTTCGTTGTAAGTCTCAACGCCAATAAGTGTAATAGTTAGAAAACTTTGTTTGTATTATTGGAGCAAAACATATTATAAAAAATACACAACCGAGTTTATGTTTCTTTGAGGTTAGAACAGTGTTAATTGCATTTAGCTGAATGTGGAAAGAAACCATGGCAACAACAAAAATATTTACAACAAAATACATAATTTTTCGAAGCTCCAATCGTTATAGTACAGTTGGAAATGATAGCAATGATAAAAAAAATAATAGAAATAGAAAATTTTCTCTATACCCTGTGCGAGTATATTTCAAAATGGCAAAAATTTGTATTATCAAGAAAATTGCAGTATGTCGTAAACGGAATTCGGTTCGGTAATCAAATATTGTGTTAAAACGAAGTGTAACTGTCTACACTGAATACAATGTTTACAAAAGGCAAATTGACATTTTATGCCCAGTTGCGGCTTTCTTAAGCAAAGCATGAATTTGATAAATTCTTACGATATATTTTGGTTAAATTCGGTACATAGATAAAAATAAAACATTGCAACAGTCAAATTATTTTGATTAAAACAAAGCATAAATCCATATATGTACGGTCTGGTCTAATACAGAATATACCTAGATCACATATTTTGACATTGTAAAAATTGTTTACGGGTACGTGAGGTTATTCTATTCATGACCCCAACCAGGAAGTGATTTTAATTGGCTGACTATTAGCAAATCAAATCATATAAAATTATGACCGATTTATCTTATGAAAGCATTTAAATATTTAAACCGTTCAAATAATGAAAAGTGGTCATCTGAATAATCTATGGTACGCTACACCCGATTTATCTCTTGGCCCAATATAAAATATTAAATATTATTGTATTGTTATAACTATAAACAGGTTTATAGGTAATGCATTAACAAGTGTTTAATTAACAGAAACTATTTATGTTTGTTTTTTATTTAACAGGTTACTGTTCTTAATTTTTATTTTATTTCATAGCTCTCTAGAAATACGGAATCGGAAAAGGTTCATTCAGCCAGGCAGAATGCCAAAAGCATATCTTTGTTGTTACTTCTGTGTACATGTGTCTTCATTTTTTTTTCTTTGCCGTGCTCATGTTATGTCTTTGTTTCTTTGTTCTTCTGACGTTGCCGTTGTCCTTGGATGTTTCGTTTTAGACTGGCGGTTTGGTTCTCTCTTACTTTGCTAGTCGTTCATTACGTTTTAACTATGATTTTGAAATGTGAAGAACAGGGGGAGGAGTGATACATAATTGAAATTCATTTCAATTTATACAATCCGACAGGAATATGTTCGTCCTAACATCAGACATCCTTTTATTAATAACCATGGCTCGATTAAAAAAAATGCACGACTTAAAACAAAAATTTATTATTGATATTTTTCATGGTGATTTTTCAATTTCACTCTGCACCTGATACAAAATTCTAGAGAACCCTCTAAAAAAGAACATTTCTTCGCCAGAGGTTTATAACTGACAAATCATCTCGATCAGAAATATGTGGAAGATCTCTTAAAATTGAAAAGAGCTGCTTGAATTACACAACAGTCTCACAACTTAACTTGCCACTTACTTATTTACTACAGAGAACCGAACCGTCTTCCCAAAACATTAGTCTTAATTACATGTCTTTGAACTTCGATTTTTGTAAATCAAACTCCTTCGGTATTCTACTGCCGTTGTTACACCTTATTTAAGTAAGTTGCATTCTGATTGGTTAATATCCGTGGTAATTTTTTTTTTTTTGGCAAAGACCTCTTCACTGCGATGCCTTTCGTGGTATTTGTCCCAGAGTCATCTGTGCATTTGATTATAGAGACATTCGGTGTAATTAAAAGATACACCATGAACGTCGGGGTATTTGCCAAAAAATTCAAATCTTGGATCTAATTTTCCTTGGCTTTTCAGGCTCGGGAAATTTTACCGCCACACGACTTGTATGTTTGGCAAATTCTACTCCTTATCATGATACATCTAGATCTGTTCAAAAGACAATGACAACATCTAAAACACATACCACAAATACGTAGTAAAAAAAGAAAACACACATACAGATGAATAAAAAGAGCCAAATTAGAAACCTGGTGATATTAGGTGCACAGGTATAGTGAGTATCATATGTTTCTTTAAAGACACCCAATGCGTTGAACATGTAATTTCGGGTAAAGAAGTCAAATCTAGTAGAGGAATGAACAAGTTGTCGAAGGGAAAGTTCGGACATCATCTTGGTAAAAGATATCCCTTAGCGTATCATAAGATCGTGATGTCGACCGTTAACGTCTGCAGTTATAGGTAGCATACTCTTGTTTAAGTAGCCTATTCGTACGCAGCAGAGCTCTGTCAAAGAAGTCACTCTTTTGGCAACAATCCATGTGGTAGCGAAAAAGTTGGGAGTCGACTAGATTTAGCATTAAGTTAGTATACCTGGGGTAACATCAAAGTGTTCCATAAATTCATTTTTCTTTTAATTTGCAGTATGAAACAATATGCACTGATATACTTCAAGAAAAACAATGGAAAGTTTAACCATAAGATTTTTTTATTAATAGTTCACAGAAACATCCCTATCTTAGGGGTGTTCCATTCGGTTCAGAAATCACTATGTGGTGTATACTGCGGTAGTTAAAACCTTACTGGTTTTCACAATAATAGGAAAACGGTATACAGAGACTTAATAATCCTTAATACTGAACGTCAAGTAGAAATAATTACATCCATCGCCCGATATCTGAGTTTCATTTATTTTCATATTTTGAAATACCATTCAAAATCTGAATATTTAACTGTCGGCATTAAGAAGTGTTTTAAGTGCAATTCCATGATGAGATGTATATTTATTCTTTTTTAACTATAAATATTATATATCAAGTGATCTTTATATGAAATAGACTTGTCTTCCTCTACCTCAGGTCTACAATTTAAGTCTACTCTATCAGTCTTTACACATATTTGCGTTTATTGATTTCCAATATTGTGATTTTATCTGCACTGAAGATACATAAGTTGTCGAAATGCGCATATGCAAAATTATCAGCAACTTCGGTATTATGTTAATTATTTCTAAACAAGTTATTTCAGCATTGAGGGTAAACAATGCACTATCTTTTTTACCAATATACTTCATAATAGCGGACCTGTCACGACTGCGTCCAAAATTATAGGACAAAGCCAATATTCAAAGTCAAAATCAACCAAGGCCAAAGCTTTGCATGAGGGAGATACTCCTTGGTTTTACACAAAATTGTATATTAGATAATGCAACTTTCCAAATAAAATCATTTTTCGGGCACGTACCGAATTACTGATTATTGGATTTCTGCAGATGGCCATTTCGATATCTTTTGTCCCTTCGGTGCAGATCAGATGAAAAACTTTGTGTGAGTAGTTAACAGTTTATTTCATCGGTTCAAATAATGTAAAGAATCTTTATGACTACATTCCGTCCCTATTTGCGCCGAGTACCACGTTTGTTCAACTGGATGGCATCTCTTTCTTTTCTAGGGAATACACATTCACGCAAATTTTTATGTTAAAAGTCAATGGTTATCAAACTTACAAAAAAAATGTGATTCGTACGTTGAGATGTTGACATTTAAATTGTCCGTTACGTGAGTTGGGTGACGAATTTCATTATATTCTATAATGCCCTTTTTTGAACAAGACAGAAAAAGATTAATACCTAAAATGTTTTTCAAATGGCCAAATGTCATTAAACTTTCGTCTCTTTTCAATAGTAAGAAACCTGAAACTCTTCGAAAACTAGCTACATTTATTAGCATTGTAAATAAAGCAGTAAGTTCTCCTTGAAAACCCAAAATATACTTTACATTATATTGTATTATTTATTGTGACTTATTATGTTTGATTGTTATGTTTATCTTTACTTTAGTATTATGTATGTACATGTATCTCTCTCTCCTCTCTATAACCTTTGTATATAACCATTGGTTTATGAGAATAAAGATATATATATATAAATTGTTATGCTACACGTTATATCAAAAAATGTTAGCAGGAGCTGCTAAAGTCGTAGTTTCAGTAATAGTTATCACACGAGGACGCGGTGTGTCTGTATAAGATCACCCCGACTCCGGCCGGAGGGGTGAGCTTATACAGACACACCAAGTCCGAGTGTGATAACTAATTTACATCCCAGCTAATTTATTAAGAAAAGGAAAGACGATATACATTATTAAAAATTATTCCATGCTTCAAATGTCATGAAATAAATATTCTTTACTATGATGATAATATATATCCTTATTGTGCCCCACAACGATTCTTTATATACGATTTTTTAACACCAAATGTCAAGCGAGTTCGTGGTGTAGTAGGTAAGGTAGAAGTCTAGTAAACGAACGACCCTGGTTCGAATCCCACTATGGACAATGTCATTTTTCAACGTTTTAAAAACTTTATCTTTAAAAATTTTATGGACAGTAAATCGTAAAATTTTACTAAGTCCAAAACAACTGAGTTGTTCTCAAAATCTGGCCTTGACAAAAACAAAAAACGTAAAAATATCCATTGTTCTAACTGGGGTGAGATTGCTGGGATGATCCGACTCAGATCACCCCAGTTAGAATAAAGGAGCTGGGATGTAATGGTAGCTAAGAATCTTTATTTTTCATTCGCATTTTTTTTAATTAGTGTTGTGTTTTTCTCTTTTTTCTAAAAATTGTATTACAATTCGAATTGCTGTTTCATCGATCTTTACCCTCTTCATTCTAATTAAAATTTTAAAACTACTTATTTTTGTAGACTAAGTGGCCTTGTTCTCAATTTTTCAGTTATCTAACTCTTCAGGGGTCAATAGAGATTTTTACATTAGTCTTTCGGGTCACAATTCTATCATAAAAACGCATATCCAGTTCCTAAACAATGATTCAACACTTCTTGGCGATATCCTTTTAAGAGCTGTACATAAACTACATTGACTCCTATTGTACTTACAAAATATCTTGTTAATATTTGGAGTTTTGACTTTCTTCTTCATTTTCGATAATTTTTCACTTTAATTAAAATTAACGAAAATAATTCTTTGTTATTCATTTGGACACATTTTCATAACCAAAGCAAATCACAATTAGTTTTCTTACATTTAACCCTACATTATCTTTAGTTCTCTCGTAATTAAATCATAACAAATAACATCTTCACACAATTTATAATTTTTCAAACTATATTGGAAGAGAAAAAACTTTGATGTCAATATTACTACGTAAAATCGAAAATATTTTTAAATTAGTTCTTGGTATTAAAATGACCAGTTCTAGGTATTGTATGAACAATTTCTTGGTAAAATACTTTAAAAATCAAATAAAGGACGTTGCTTCAGTCATTAGATCAGGATTATTGAAATGAATGTGAGTTATTTTTTGTACTAGAAACCTAATGACATTTCAATAATATTTCATTTAATTTTTGTAATTTATTATTATAAAAATTCGTAGTCAGCTATTTTGAACTTAGAATTAACAATAATACCTTCTTCCTTCTTCTCCTTCTAGGCTTTCCTTGATTCTTTTTTGGCGATTGTCTTTTTTGTCTTACATTTTCATCTTTTGAAGGACGGCTTATGAGGGAAAACAAATCCGAGTGCTTCGCTAAAATATTTTCCTGCAATGAAAATTTGACATAATGCCTTAAAATAAAATTAAGAAATTATAAATTATGTGATGAAAGATAACTAAACTGTAAAGTAACAAATGTTTTAAACAACATTTTCAAACACATATTTCACGGTCAAGAGAAATTCGTAAAAAAGATACACAATCAATAAAAAATGAAGTAAATACACAAAAATCTGTATCATGAAAATAAATCAAGAGTGAACAATGTATTATCTTAAGTACAAAAACGAAAGATGTGTTGATTCTTATATGATTTGCATAACTAAATACCGAAGTTACTGTGAAATTTGATTTTGCATATGCGCATTTTGACAACTTATGTCTCTTCAGTGCAGATAAAATCTAAACGTCTGGAAGACCATAAAGTCAAAGATGTTTAAAAACTGATAGAGAACAAATGACCAAATATGATCTAAATAGAAAGCTAAAATCAGCTAAGGACAGAGCTTTGCACGAGGGAGATACTCCTTAGTTTCAACAAAATTTACAAAAATTAGATATTGTAAGGTTCCAAATAGAATCGGCTTTCGGGTCAGCATATGTTGAAAAGCGTTTGGTATTCTAATTGTTTGAATATCGCCATTTTTTATTTAACAACATGAATTTTTGAAAGGATAGAAAATGAAAGCTTCAGCTTTGTTTGCAAGCGGTAGAGTTTTCACAAGTTCACCAGAATTACAGACATTATGATTATACAGCTATATTATTTTGAACATCTGTTGCCCACATCGAATAATTTTATTTATCCAAGTTTTCTTGCAATGGACTGTATGATCGCCACATGCATGTTGTGATTGTCTTCTGTTAGTCTTTTTGTTGGAATGACAGCGATTGTGAGAACACTTTGCCAATGTTTCTTGACGACACCGCATCCATGACGAAAAGGAAAGATACATGATTGTAGCGTTAATAAACGTTTAGCAATGAATTCTACTCAAACTTGTCCTAAGGAGGACCGTCTTGAACCTGCGATGAGGTATGAGCAAAGCTCATTGTTGAAGGCCTAATGGTGACTTCAAGATGAAGAACAGCAATAAAAGGATTGTTCATTTTTCACCATACTTTTGAAGAAAACTTTGTCTCATGTCAATTTACTCCATATCCTTTCGTTGTTTTAAATGGTCTTATACAAATATAAAAGTTATGTCAAGAAGAAAGTAATTGAAAGATATTTAATGTAAAATATATTCAAAATATTTATGCTTTTGTCAGAAAAAAAATCTGTTATTGTTAAGTTGAAAGACAAGAGGTACATTCCGCAACGATTAAATAATGAAATGTGTCAATAATTAAATAGCGATCCAGAATGTGGGACTGCGAAGTACTTCTAAAACAAAGAGCAATACAGTCTAGGGTCTCCAATCCACATCAGTATAAAGATCATTATTATTAAACAAGACGTATATTTTTACAATATACCTTGCAAAAAATGTATGTTATCACATTTTGTGTAGAAGACTCTTAGAACTTACCATGTGGTTTTGAAGTATCAAAGTTTGATTTTGACATTTATCTTTTGAATATCGGTTTTTGGCCAATTATACGTATTGAATTCTTATGTCATATTTTTTCCAAGACTTGTGCTTATTTGCTATAAAATCAGCGTCGTTTCATCGTTTCAAAAGGTAAACTTTCAAGAAAACCAACAATTAATTAAAGTACCCATATTTGGATTTGCTCCTTTGCTTTTTCAATTCATTGTCGATATAGATTTTGTCTAGGAAGAGTCAAAAATAACCTTTTCAAAGAGTAATTTAAACACGATATTGTAAAACGTAAACTTGGCGGTTTTTTATCATTTGAACTATGTTGCTCACTCACATTCCACGTTATGTTTACGAAGAAGCCCATTTTCGGCCGACAGAAAATTATTAAGAAGTTCGTCTATTTCAAAAATATTTGAAAATAAACAAAAAATAAGCCAATTAAAAATATTGTGATAATCATTAAGAAATCATAATATTTTCAAACAGACGAAATAAGACAGAGATGTGCAGTGTACATCTCTTTGAAAAAGAGCAGAGAGGAATAATTAACAAAGACTGCTAATTACACAAGTACACGCATCCGTTTTACTATCACTTCGACGCTGATTTGCATACCGATTTTATTTTGAAATTTGCAATATCTAATTTTTTGTTAATTTTGCTTTAAACCAAGAAGTATCTCCGTCTTGTACAGCTCTTTTATTTGTTCTCAATCATTTTTTTTTCTACAAATTATAATTTGTCTTTCAAGTGTATTGATTTGATTTGCATAGAAACACAGGTTTTCCAATTACCATATGCAGAAACTACAGTAACTACGGTATTTTGTTATTTTATTTCTGTGAAATTTATCAAAGCAAAAAAAAAAAAAACATAGTAAAAATAAAGGCAAATATGTTAAAACTACTGCCCACTTTTTATACCTAATTCTGAAACGGAAAGGGATAGGTTTATAAACTCAAAATTCAATAAAAATCTCCACTTTGTATATTGTGCAAAAAGTTTATTTCAATTAAATTTTGTTAATTGTCTTGATAATGACAAAGTTAAATGTGATGTGTAATTCATTTATAGATAAAGATACACAGAAAATAATTTGGTTGTTTTTACAAAATTCACAATATGACGTGTATAATTATAAAAAAAATTCCTTTGAATATGCAAGTGTTCAAATTAATAACATAATTTGTTTTTAATAAAATGAAATTCTGGATTAAGTTTTCAGAGCATTTGTGCCGACAATCTGTTTTGCTGTTATATATCTACATATGTTTGCAAACTTTCTTATTCATAAAATGCATCAATATGTTGAAAAATATCGACTCTAATATAAACAATATAAAAAAGATAACTGCAGTCTCAAGAAATTATGCTAGGACTCGCTGTCAGGTACAGACAGCTTGAAATTGAGTCTGAGATGTGCATAACAAAAAACCTAGAAAAGGAATTTTTATACGACCGCAAAATATTTGAGGTCGTATAATGGTATGGTGCTGTCGTCGTCGTCGTTGTCGTCGTAGTCGATATCGTCGTCTGTAGACACTTTTGTTTTTTGTGAATAACCTAAGTTCTAACTGATAAATCCTTATGAAATTTTACACGATATTCTTTGGTACAAAAGGAAAGGTGGGATAGGTTTTGAATATTTTTACCCCTCCCGTTTTTCAAAAAGAGACCAAAAAGGGCAAAATTGGGTGTTTTCACATATTTACTGTAGAATTTTTATTATTTATTGGATTTTGATTGGGTTCTTTCACTGTGCTCCGGAGGAAATTTCTAATCAGTAGTATGTCAAAGGCTTTCAAGTCGCATGTATCGTTCTTATTTACCCAAATGAACTCGAAATTAAAGAGACCACTGATACACCATCATCAGCATCATACCTTTACCTCTACACTGACAACTCTGGACGTCTGAAAACAAAACTTTTCGACAAGCGTGATGATTTAGACTTTCCAATAGTGAAATTCCCGTTTTTGAGCAGTAATATTCCCACTTCTCCGGCATATAGCGTGTACATTTCACAACTCATTCGCTATTGCCGTGCCTGTAGTTTGTACAGCGATTTTGTCAACAGAGAGAAGTTACTGTCTCAAAAACTTATACATCAAGGGTATGTTCAGTCACTGTTGCAATTGTCACTTCAGAAGTTTTACGGTCGTCACCACGATTTGACAGACCATTACAATGTTTCTGTTTCACAAATGAGAACAGATATCTTTGGGTAGATCCAGAGTTTGTTACCGTGACAAAATCGGACTTTTCACTGGCAGTGTGACGGGTACCACGCGTGGAGTAGACCATGCTTACCCTTTAGGAGCACCTGATGATACCTCAGTTTTATAGGGGTTCACACTGCTAGTGCTTTAGTTTTGTGGCGTTTTTGTTCATTTTTGTTTGTTTGTTGTGTCTTTGTCATACTGTCTCAATTAGTGTTGCTGTGAATTGCAGTGATTTTGGATTTATGATGGAATTTCCTCTTTCCTCATTCTTGTTTCGGTATTCGTTTGCCGATGTATCATAAGACAAATGGGGTCCAAAAGGGGATAACTTCAAAAATTTTGTTGTTTTTTTCTGATCCAATTTTAATCCAATGGATTCCTTATGAAAAATTTACTTAGCGTAACTGTTAGATTTTTGATAACTTTTTCCTTTCTGAGCTATAAGGGGCCAAACAGGGCTAAAATTGAAAATTTGCAGAATACCTTGAATTTTTATTTTTCATCGGATTTCGATGGAATTTTTCTTTAGATTCCTCTGTAGATTTTCAGTTGTATTTCAATGGAATTTTCGTACCTCTTACTGTTTCCGAGCTATAAAGGGTCAAAGGGGCAAAAATTGCATTTTTTCAAAATATGCAAAATCTTTATTTTTCAACTGATTTTGATGTGATTTTTTTCTTAGGATTCTTTTTGTTGTAAGCTTTCAGTTGTATGCCAACAGTTTTTGCGTATCTCTTACCGATCCTGAGCTATAATGGGGGAAAGGGGTCGAAATTGCAACGTTTAAAAATATGGGAAATCTTTTTTAATTTCGGATTTCGATGGGATTTTTTGTTTAGATTCCTCTTGATTTTAGCTGTCAGTAGTATGTCAACAGATTTAGCATAATTCACGCAATTTCAGAGCTATAAGGGATCAAAAGGTTTTTTTTTATTTCCCTGTTTGTGTCCAGCCCCTTATTATTTCCATTTATATACTGTGCCAAGCTCTTAACTGTTTTACGAAAGATTATGGAGTAAATAAACATGAGACCATAACACACATGTTAACTCCGAGTGCAATAAATTTAAATGAGCTGTATGGCCATTTCGGAAATCAATTCCTCATCAGCAGCACTAGGACCAAAACATAGGAAATCCACATTATCAAAATAAAATGTTTAAAATGCATTAAACCAAATGAAATCCGAATAATCAGTAATATCAAATATAGCTAACGACAAAACTACGATGGAGGGAGTTAAACCTTAGGTTTTAGAATTTACATAAATTTAAATAATAGTTATTAACAAAGTGTACACATAACTAAATACCGAAGTTACTGTGGATTTAATTTCTGCATATGCGCATTTCGACAATCTGTCTCATCAGAGCAGATAAAATCTAAACTTTTTGCAAGACCATAAACTCAAAGATGTTTAAAAACTGATAGAGAACAAATGACCAATATGATCTAAATGTAAAGCCAAAATCAGCTAAGGACAGAGCTTTGCATGACGGAGATACTCTTTAGTTTCAACAAAATTTATTAATATTTAGATATTGCAAGTTTCCAAAATCAGCTTTCGGGTCAGCACCGAAGTATTGACTACGGGGCTGGTGAATGCATTCGGGGACTAACAGTCCACCAGCAGTGGCATCGACTTAGTGGTAACAAATAACAAAATACCGAAGTTACTGTAAATTACAAAAGTATAAAAACCACACTTTTATTCACGCAGAAATGTACATAATTAACATATGGTCTTAATAAATTCCTGATTTGCTGTGTACGTTATATAAAAGGATTGACTTTTGGGTCATTATTTAAGATATAAGTTTCTGGAATTTTCTAACGGTTTATGGAAAATGTACAAACAAAATATCGGGTTTTCCAATTTCAAAATGTTTAATTTAAACTTTGAATATAATTACTAGGACATGGTTGAAATTGTATCAGAAAAAGAAAAACAATTCTACTGTCAGGTAAAACAATTTTTAGCAATATTTTTTCATAACATGTAATTGTCAGAAAATTAAGAACTCATCCAGGAACACCAACTGAATTTCAAAATGCATATCTTTTTCATGTTTGGTATACCAGGGTCTTATATTTTATAACCTAAAAAATCGAAATTATGACCAGTGATAACTTATTTACCGTTACTAATGATAATCGCAGGATTTTGTATCTTTTTAGCAATTTTAAGTTTTAAAAATGCAAAGCCAGGTTGACTTTAAGCTTTGTCGTCTTTTGTTATAATAACAGTTTGATTGAAAAATAAATTTTAAAATGGTTTTTAATATTCAAATTCTCAATGCCCTACATCCGACGTTAAAATACATACACCACCACATCTTTGGAAGAAATCAAACAAAATTTATCATGGACATGGACTTTGTGTTCTTAGAAGGTCTGAGAAGGAAAGAATCCCGGCATTGAGATGTAGCCAAGGCATCTGGCCGTACAAAGAACTTTATCAAACACTGAATTTTGTATTAATTCCCTAATGATGCTACCCCCAGCTCTTGTTATTTGTTATGCAGCATCGATGACAACAGTTTTTTAACTATCAGGACGAGAACGAAGTTAACCTATTCTACAATTGAACAGATCCAGTTAATTAAGGCGGTCCGATATAGCAAAAAAACAAAACAAAACAAAAAAAAACGGGGAGGCAAGGTATACAACCTTACATTCAAGCACAAAATCAAATATCATGTGTTTTTATCAAACGTATATAAAAATATAAAAAAAAACACGAAATTATGTATGACGTCCAGCTCATCAAAATTAATTTCAGTTGTAGTTAACATATGTGTTATTGTCTCATGTTCATTTACCCCATATTCTTTCGTAAAATATAGATTAAACAGTATACCATTCCCTTTTGGGTAAAATTAAGTAGAAAGAGCTATCCCATCGCATGGCGGAGTTTGACAGTAATAATTCAAAATATTATAGGTTTTTCAAAATGTTTGTTATATTGAATAATAAAATCGTGGTGTGTTTGAAGTCAGCTGATCTAAGTTTTACCTCCCAGTAATAAAGCTTAGGTCTAATAAACTGTAGGATTAACCATAGGACACTTTTACAAATTAAATAGATCGTTATTATGCATAATTATTTTGTTGTGTGACAGTAAACCACTTGCGAAAGATGACCAGTACTTTAATAAAGTACCCTTTCTTTTACGTAACGATTGCAAAGACTGTCTAGTAATATTTACTACAAATCATCAAAAGTGCTTAAAGTACATAAACTGTTTTAATGTAATACAAGAAAGCTCTTGTGTTAAGTCAAACACTTACGACTTCTATGTCCTTATATTGATGTAACTGTAGTTTTATTTTTGAATGGGTTTGGCTTCCATTAAGAAAAAAACAACGGCAGTAGAATACCGAAGGAACAAAGCACAAGATTACACAAATCAAAGTCCAGAGACAAGGCAAAAGCAAGAACACCAAAAGACGGAGGACCAAAGACACCACATGCCCACAAAACACACGAACATAACATATACAACACAAAAA
>MJUU01050650.1:172645-192369 GCA_002080025.1 Modiolus philippinarum | reverse complement strand
CA
Organism: Modiolus philippinarum; assembly: GCA_002080025.1. Classification (NCBI taxonomy): domain Eukaryota; kingdom Metazoa; phylum Mollusca; class Bivalvia; order Mytilida; family Modiolidae; genus Modiolus; species Modiolus philippinarum. The sequence goes on along the minus strand of MJUU01050650.1, from coordinate 192,367 downwards.
TATGCTGGGGATGCAGGTATATTGCTGCAGAGAAAGGGAAAGTTCACAATTGGAAAGTCAAAATCATCACGTTTGTCATATACTCTAGATTTCAGACGTCCATGTTCGTCAATGTATAACAAAAGGTCAAGGTATGAAGCAGAATCGGGTTAATCGGTTGTCTCTTTAATTTCAAGTTCATTGTGATAGATACGATGTAAATATTCTTTAAATCTTGGGTTATTAAGAGAAAGTACATCGTCTATAAATCTGAAGCTAAAATTGAAAGTCTGGGCTAATTGTTTTTGTTTCTGTTGTATCAGCCCTTGTAAAAACTTTGCTTCATACGAAAAAAAGGAAAAGGTCAGCTGAAAGTGGCGCTTAATTTGTTCTCATAGGAATCCCTATTGTCTGTTGAAAACCTAGGCCTCCACATTCAACAAAAATGTTGTCGATCAAAAATTCAAGCATCTTAATCACATCATTTTCACTGTATTTCTTGTTTGACTCAGTGTGGTTCTTTACAAAATATGTTTTATCTTTTCCTATTACCAGATAGGAATACCTGCGTTCTCCGTTTTTGGTACAGAAACTTTGATGTATCAGATCGGAAATAACTGTTTTAACTTTATTATGGGGAAGAGTTGTATAAAGGGTAGAAAAATCAAAAGTTTGAATGCTATTGCAGTATGCGAGACTGTTTGAGAAGAGCTGTTCAAGGAGATTTTGGGAATTTTTAAGAATCCACATCTGACTCACGCCGCTCGTGGAATAGGCTTTTTCACAGTAGCTTTTAAGACCATCTCTAACTGCAGTCAGTAGAGTGGTAAGGAGTTTGGATAATGGCTTAGTGGTGCATCTGGCAGATCCTGCAATGAATCTCTGTTTGTAGGGATTCTTGTGAAGCTTAGGCACCCAGTAAATATAAGGGAGATAACTGTCATTCTCATCAACTTTGATACCGAATGATGCTAACACAGAAGTGTGATTTGTGATTATCTCGTCCCTTGATAATGTAGTTGGGGAATAAGTTGGATTGCCAGATGAAGTGTCAATACCCATCTCCTTAACAAGACAGTCTAAATAGTGTTTTTTGCATACAAACACAATATTGTTAGAAGCTTTGTCTGCAGGTACTATGACGTATTTTTCCTGGAGGTTTGTCAACGTTTTTGTCAATCACATAAGTGTGATTGTAAAAATTCATAACGGCAGTAGAATACCGAAGGAACAAAGGAGTGGTATTAACAACAATCGATGTCCAAAGACATGGCAAACACAAGAACACAGAAAACAATGACGTTAGACAGCTACAAAGCAAAGAAATAAAAAAGCGATATAAGCTGATATCAGATGGTTTGCTTTCATTTATCTAGGAAATGAACAATCTAAATTGTAATACAATACTATAACAGCGGTAGTTGAATACTTAAGAAAAACGGAATGTGATTCTTACATAAAAGTTTGTAATGGTAAAAACGAAAACACAGGGACAATAGAAAGTTACAAGAAACGGAAATGAAAATACCACATTCAGAACTAAGTAACTTATAGTGATGAACTCTAATGAAAACCTGGAGTGAGATGGGAAGAATAAGCATGTCATGCTCCGCTAGTATCACCTGTCACACTTTCAGTGAATCAATCAGGGTTTAGTCAGAATCGGAAATGTCAAATCCATGAAGAAGTAAAATCTAGCTGAAAATGTCCGTTTTCAATTTGGACACCGACACGTCATATCTTTTAATGATGTCATGATGACGGCCATAAAATTTCTGTAGGTTTGAAAGTAACAAAGGTTGAACAAATTTGTGACTTAGCAGCATTTGAGGCAGTGCTTCTGCTCTATTTTAACAAAATCACTGTATAAACTACATGCTCGACAGTAACGAATCAACTGTGAAATGTATGCTCCATAGGCTGTAGAAGTATGTATATTGCTGCATTGGGAAGTTAAAATCATCCCGTTTGTCATAAAGCTTAAATTTCAAACGTCCAAGTTCTTTCTTTTTTGCTTTTATAAAGAATTTTTCAAGTGTTTTTATGGTAAATTATTCTTTTACATTTGGAATGATCCACCGATAGTGAAAAAAGAGGAGCATTTTTCGACATTCTTCTCATAGATTTGAAAGACAATCATATATTAATATTGACGGTTCACTATTTTAAGTTAAACATCCAGTATCAATCTTTATTTTGGTGCCGACTTAAACATCCAGTATCCATCTTTATTTTGGTGCCGACTTAAACATCCAGTATCCATCTTTATTTTGGTGCCGACTTAAAATAATAACAAGAAGCAAAATTAATTTCAGAAGAAATCTCCGTCAGTCTCATTATCATTAAAATATATAACTATGACGGTAATGAAAGATACCTAACAGAATTGTAAAAACCGAAACCCAAAGGACAAAGGGATAGGGCAGGTGTATTATCTCACATATAAGATTTCATTCGAAGGCGTTCTGTTTTAACTGCTACTATGTATGTCAAAGGGCCTATGACATTTGCGCCGATTTTACGAATTTCTAATTTTTCATTTGAGCCGATTTAATTTTTCATTTGCGCCGATTCCATTTTTTTAAATGAAAGAAAAGGCCGGTGCCAATGCAAGTCTTCTTCCATCTACTTTTCTTGATGTAGGTATTTCATTCGTCTAAAAGAAAGTCAATAACTAAATACCGAAGTTACTGTGAATTTTGATTCTGCATATGCGCATTTCGACAACTTATGTCTCTTCAGTGCAGATAAAATCTAAACGTTTGGAGGACCGTAAAGTCAAAGGTGTTTAAAAACTGATAGAGAACAAATGACCAAAAATGATCTAAATAGAAAGCCAAAATCAGCTAAGGACAGAGCTTTGCATGAGAGAGATACTCCTTAGTTTCAACAAAATTTACAAAAAATTAGATATTGTAAGATTTCAAATAGAATCGGCTTTCGGGTCAACACCGAAGTACTGACCACTGGGCTGTTGAATACCCCCGGGGACTAACAGTCCACCAGCAGTGGCATCGACCCAGTGGTAACAAATAACTAAAGACAATTTCATGTAAATAAAAATAGAAAATGTAACAGGAAACACCTAAAATGGCCGAAAATAACAATCACATACACCGATCCGTACGGAAACTACAGAAGAAAAACAAAGGAAAAACGTAAACAACGATAGGCACTCGGGATAGCCGGATTTGGTATCGGCACTAACAAAAGCTAGCGGTAGATTTAAACTGGCTTATGAGTTACAAAACCTTCTATTTCTCTATACCGGGCTTGGGGAGGGTTCAGGTATTGTAGGTATACAAATAATGAACTGATTCTGTCAATTATTATAACAACAGTGTTAATTGTGTTCTATTTAAACGATTATAATTTATTTGACATAGTAACAACGTTTATGAATAGCAAATTTAAAAATATATCAAATACAATAAATATATATTTTTTTAATTTTCGGTTAAATATGTCTGAGTCGTTTGATATACAGTCTTTTATGTCTTGCACTAGTGTAAGACAAGGAAATCTCACACCGCTAAAATTAGGAACTGCTGTGTCTCAAAAGCGGGGTAACGAGTTTTAATTGTTTCTGTTGTTAAATGGGAAAATGGGTAGGGGTAGGAAGTATGGCCTACATCACCTTAACAGGCTGCTCTTCTTCTTGAACATAAAAGTGATCTTTATGCTGCATGAAGCGTATCGATTCCCCACATTTTATATGGTTCTTTTATGCGAATTTCTTTTCTTTGGTCTATTTTAGTATTTCAGTATCATAACATTGTCATCAGCTCTAATGCATAATAAGTTTTTTGGGGTATTTTTTGATATCTGTATTATTCTTTAATAATAATGCTGTAATTTGAAGGTTATATCAAATCACTGTATCAAATAGCAATTCATTATAAACCTGTTTTTAATGCAAAACTGGACTTAGATCATAACATTACAATTTTCATAAGGACATAACAGAAAAATATTACGTGTCCGGCTCATTATCGAGATTTTAGCCAGATTTGTCTTCAATAAATTGACAACATCGGTTTCGATTTACATTGATTGATTGATTGAATATTGTTTAACGTCTACTCAGCAATATTTCAGCTATATTAAGACGAGAACAAGTTTGTTGATAAATAATCACTTCGGGGTATGGAAAGGGCCATGGGACGGGANATTTGTCTTCAATAAATTGACAACATCGGTTTCGATTTACATTGACTAAATGCCAGTGTGAAGGGGGCCGTTTTTATAGGCCCGTCTAATGATGGATGTTATTATGGTAAAAAGCGATGTCCGATTGTCTGCTCATTTGTCCGTCCGTCAGTGTGAACGTTTGTCCCTCTGTCCGTGTCATATGTCGCGCTCTAACTTAAAAAGCGTAAGACACATCCACTTCAAACTTTGAAGAGTTATTGGATGTGATGGCCTCACGATCTTTATACTTTTTTATCGAAAATTTAATTTTTCTCCTCAGAGTAATGGGACTTTATTTGTCAATTTGAGACACTTTTACGTGTCGCGCTCTTGACAGCCCCTCAAATTTTGCAGAGGTATTGGTTATAATGACTTCAAGATCTGTATACCTTTTGGTGAAATTTGTATTTTTCTTGCAAGACTTATTACACTTTATACGTCAATTTTAAGGCGATTTTTACTTATCGCTCAGTAGCTTGACGACTTTTAACCAATTCACTTCAAACTTTGTAGAGGTATTAGGTATGATGAACTCATGATCTATATATATATTTCAGAACTTTTGATTTTTTCTTGCAAGAGAAGTGGGACTTTATTCGTCAATTTTAAGACATTTTTTTACATGTTACCCTATAACTTGACAACCTTTTGTTCAATTCATTTTAAACTGTTTAGAGGTATTGGGTATGATGACTTAACGATCTGTATAATTTTTCGTGAAATTCGATTTTTCCTTAATGAGTTATTGTACTTTATTCGTCAAATTTAAGACATATTTTCCATATCATGTTCTAACTTGAAAATCCTTTGGTCAATCCATTTTAGACTTTGTAGGATAAATTTTAAAGATATGACCAGATTAAGAAGTCAGTTATAGGTACTAAATTGAGAACCCCTTACATAAATCACTAAAATTTTTGATAGTGTGATGATGGTGTATCATTTGACATTGCACCGCTGTTTATTTGGTTTTGTGTTTTTGTTTTGTTTTTTTTGTTGTTGTTGTGTTTTTAACAAGGCATTATTCACTTTAAAAAGCACCTGCTTTATATTTTAATTTATCTATTAACAGAGCAACTTCGAATTAAAGTATAAACCCCAATATTGTTATAATTGTCACTATAAAAAAGTACGGTAGTACTCATCATCTGACATTGCACCTTTGTTTATTTTGTTTTTGTTTTGTTTTTTAACAAGGCATAGTTCACTTTAGAAAGAACTAGGTTTATAGTTTTAAGTCTTTATTAATAGAGAGAATTTGAATTCAAGTATTAACCCCACCATTGTTACAATTGTCAGTATAAAAAAATTACGGTAGTTCCCTTAATTTGACACACGGTTACTGTTATTATGTTTTTATCTGAGAAATGAGAATATTTTTAAGTAGATTCTAAGTTTCCAACACTAAGACGCAACAATTATTACAGAACATCGAACTTTTAATTAGAAGTGTGATCTATGCTACGCGTGCGGCAGATCATACAAATCCTTCAAGAGCATTTGGTGGTACCTGGCTGTGGCATGTGATTGTAGTTCCTGGCCATTGTAGGTGTTTGCTGTTTTCCTGTTTTTTTTTAATTTACTGTTAGTGTTGTATTTTTGTGGTGTTCCTGTTAAGTTGTGTGGCTTTTTAAAAATTTTTTGTTCAGCTGCTTCAATTAGTTGGATCCGATAATGCGATTTGGGGGAGGAGGGTCGAAATTTCCTTATTTAATACTTCGGTATAGCAATGTCAAGTTTTCACAGATGCTATAACACTTGGTAAAAATATACAACAATTTAATTTGGACGTTTTTACAGCATAAAAGAAATATGAAATATTGGTTGCATTTACTAATCTAATTTTCCAAATATATACCTATAATAAAAACGACAGATGGGAATACATGTAATCGTTAACAGTAATAGACAATTCTTTCTTGGCAAAGATATTAATGTCGTTAGAATGAAAATGTATGACATCAAATAGGCGTTGGCAAAATGATATCAATTTCCGATTTATTTCGAAATGGATATAAATATAAATCAACCACTTGAAGAAAAACTCATGAGTAGTGTTGAAAATCTATATCAAACAACGAAAATGATCCTAATGTAAACATCTAGATATCTCCATAGCTCATTATCATTGGTAGCAAAGATGTATTTTTTTTCTGATAACACATAATTAGAGATCAGCATATGAATTGGGAAACGATGGTTGGTTGTCCGTCGAGTTTCAATCAATGTACATTTTGAACTTGTTGATGTTTCAAATAATATGGAAAAAATTTACAGCTATTCGGTATTTTTGCAAAAAATGACACCAAATAAAATATCTACCATATTATATGTAACGTATTTAATAAGCCTTTAAATCTTTTAAGTGGACTTTTATTTGTAAAACTGTAGTACGCAAATAAAATTCACCTATTTTGTTTTTGGAACGATTTTGTCAATTTTTGTTGAAAAACAAAACCTTAATTTATGTCGATAAGTGCAAGTGCGTAACATTTTGCAGAATCTGCAACAATAATCAAACAATACATTATATGATAATAAGAATCACATGGTCAACATGCTGGTAGTTTTTTTATGTATCTATTTTTAATTTTGCAAAATTTTAGAATGAGAACTGTGCAGTAACAGCCAACACAGTTGGCATTGAAAAAAAATCTTTAAAATTTTTAAATAAGTCCTAAAACAAATTCCATATAAATGATTATTTGTTTGCGTCTAAAATGTATTAACTTTTCTTTTTGGTATTTGTGTGTGTGTTGTTTTTCATTTATTTTTTTTTTTGTTATTTATTTATTTTTCAAATTAACCTGATAATATTAATATAATTGAAAGTTTTTAATTCAAGGGATTGTGATTTGAAGAAAAATCAACCATTATAATTCTGAAAAAAGTAGAAAAAATATAAATTTAAAGACAATAATCTTAACAAAACTTGACGCATTAACGATATAATACATTGTGGTGAAATATTCTTGTAACTAACAGTAGCTGTTAGAATTGCTCATATCGGACGCAACTAAACCATCGACAAACACATAACTATGCTTGAGGACTTAGGTGGAAATTAGGAAATAAAAAATTCCAAAAACATTGTAATTTTAGAGGCAATTGAACACAAAAGTACAAACAAGGACAAAACAAAGAAACTGAAATAAACAATTAAGCTACATTTACTCGAAAATTACAAAATTCATTTCATGTATTAGTTCTGTTTTAGTTTTTCTAAGGCCACTTATTTCATTCAAGCACTCGGTTGTTTATTATATTTCATTATAATGACCAGAAAAATAGTGTGATTGTCAGAAACTGCAATATCATTGCATTCCAACTATGTAGATGGTTTATTTTAGTGTTATATTTAGCAATGATTTTGCCGTATAAATGGAACTAAAAGTGTAATACATTTTTCAACAGTGCCTGATGATGCTGTTATATGAAAGTTTCTATGATACAAATATTACCTTTAGCACTTGCAAAGAAGTCCTTAGATAAAGGGTCTAAAGATAAAAAATAGCAAAAAATAATATTGCATATGTAAGACTGATTAATATGGGAGAGCTAAAACCTATGAAAAAATAAAACAAAACAAATAAGCGTATCGTTAAAATAATTGTCTAAAATTTTAGAAGGAGCCAACTTATGAGAGCTTGTAAATTTATCATCACTTCAGATATACCTAAATCAAGTGCAGACTAAATTTACTTACTTGTTGTTCATCCACTGGTACCGACACTTCATCATACGTCCTCTTTATTGACGATACCTGCCTCTGTAACAACGCTATACTGTCCTGTAGAGACCTGTGCCTGTCTGAATTTGAGACAAGAATAGCTACCAGTATAGCATTTACTAAAATTGTCATTGCACAGAAACAAATAATAACAATATTGAACTTCTGTTGCTTTGCGCATTTCGGACATGTTTCCTTGGCTGGAGGCACTAACTCGCATTTGTTGCAATCAAGCAAAGAATTCACAATGTTATTACTATTTCGTGTACAATTTTCCATAATTTTGCCTCACATTTTCCTTTGCAGCACACGGGTTCTCTTAATTGTAGAGAAATAACAGTGTATATGTAAGGTAATCAAGCTAAACTTGATCTAAATTTAACTATATAGTGATATAAATTGACAGATATTCGGGTGAAGTTTTAAAAATAGAAACATAATATAAACTTATTTGGTTAAGATATTTTTCATTTTTTTCTGATTTTATTGCTATTTTGTTCGTTGTAAGTTGAAGTAAATTAGATTTTTAAAAATTATGACTAGTTTGGAAGTATTTTCAGAATTCAAGATGATTTCCACGAACTGGGGAGGGATCATATCAACCAGTTAAGTCAATCATATATGATAGACATACGGAGATGTAATCCGGCGATAGCTTAGCAGGCCCGGATTTTCGGAGAATTGGAAATCAGTTTTTAGAAAAGCTATATCTGAATAGAAAGACCTTGTCCTAGTTATGAATATAATCACTTATAACAAAAATGATCGAGTTGTTTTGCTAATTTCTGTTTATGTAGGACGGTATGCCCTGGTGATTATTTACAAAAACAGTCTTTATATTTAATTGAAATGGACTAAGAAACGGACATTTCTTCAATGAATCTATCTTGCAGTAAAGTTGAGCTTTGAATTAATAGTAAAAATATGATTAAATATATTCAAATATACCTATGGGGTTTATTGATAATCTTTAAAAAGTAATAATTCAAGTCAAAAGAGATGTCATTTGACATTATTATATTATATGAAAATCTGATATAAGGTCAGTATGCACTTGAAATATATGCAATGTCATTCTCTTTATTCGTTTTTTACTGTTGGTTTTTATGCAAATTTAAGCAACTTCGGACCATTCTTAATCTTCCACTTAAGCACCAATTGAAAAATTCTGATCAGTTGTCTGCCCTTTGACCATACAATACAGCATATCACATTAATTTTGATTTGTTCTAAAATCTTTTTTATGATTAAAGTCGCAGTAGTTCATGTACAAGAAATCGATTTCAAATGAATTAATTGTTATTGATACACAAAACAAATCTTACTCTCTATTAATTTCGGTCAGTCCATTACCTAGATCAGTTATTAAGGTCAACTGTACTGAGTTGACTGTATAACTGAAAAATATGCCATTTCATTCGTTAGTAGGATAAATCAAGTGCAAAAACTGTATTTGAAACTTTTTTATTGTATTGTTTTCGTACAATTAGCTGTAAAAACCTCAACATTTAGCTGATAACCATTCATTAAAAATTCAACAACATGCATATGGATAGCATCAGTTGCAATACCTTAGACCATTCCTGCCAGAAAATCATTTTACTCTCAAATAATGCAAGTAGTATTTGTTTAGTTCTCAATCATGTGATTGGACTCCTCATGAGGCTTTCACTTTTTGTTCTACTAATGTCACATAAAAGTCTAATATTTGCATTGCAGAAGTTCGTAAACATTAAAAAGGTTGTTACTTAATGTTCAGACCTTTGTATATTGAGGTATATTATATTTAGATTAACAAAATTTGCACAAACCTAACGTTAATTCAATTCTTACTAAAACTAAAGAATTAATTCATTTTTGTCAGTTCTTAAAATAGTGTAATTTGTTGTAAGACAACAGATGACACTATTTAAAATATTTCTTTTATCAACATGGTATCTTTATGCTAAGCAAATTTTCATTACTTCTGCTTTTTTATTAACTTTTACATGACTCTAATGGATTAATAAAGAAACCGCTTGTCGTCATTAGTCAAAGTTGACAATGTAGTGATTTCAGTCTCTCATATTTACTTTCCTCTGCGTCAACGTTAGGGAACTTTACTAACATGAACAACAAAACTATTTTTAGCTAAATTACAGCTAGTGTAATGTTCTGATCGGTTAATAGCCGTGGTAATTTTTTGGCAGAAACACTTGTCGTGGTATTTGTCTTTGCGTTTTGATGATAGAGAAATTTGGTGTAATTAAACAGATTATATGATCATCGTTGGGGTATCTGCCAAAAAATACATGGCTTGGATCTTGATTTCACTCGCCTTTCAGGCTGGGGAAATGTTACAGCCCCACGACCTGTATTTTTGGTAAATACCCATATTAATCATGACATATCTGTTCAATATACCAGCTGTATGACGTTTATTTTTTTTCTTTTTGAATAAGCATCTATTAATAAAACATAAATATTATTACAAGGACTGTTTATATTATTGCTGAATTATTTTTATGGTGAATCTTTATTTGCAATATTATGCCCCAAGTGGCTAAGCAATCACAAACATACATGTACATACAAACATAATGTATAACAAAAAATACTTGTGCTTGTATATTGGATTACTTCGGCAAACGAAGAATGCAATATTACATTATTGTATTTGGAGCCTTGCAATATCTAAATTTTTGTAGATTTATTTGAAAACTAAGGAGTATCTCCCTCAAGCAAAGCTCTGTCCTCAGCTGATTTTGGCTTTACATTTAGATCATGTTGGTTATTTGTTCTCTATCAGTTTTAAACATATTTGAGCTTATGGTCTTCCAATCGTGTGGATTTTATTTGCCCTGAAGAGACATAAGTTGTCGAAATGCGCATGTGCAGAAATTAAATTCACAGTTACTTCCGTATTTAGTTATTTGTTACCACTTGGTTGATGCCTCTGCTGGTGGACTGTTAGTCCCCGAGGATATTAACGAGCCCAGTAGTCAGTACTTCGGTGCTGACCCGAAAGCCGATTCTATTTGGAACATTGCATTATATAAATTTTTGTAAATTTATTTGAAAACTAAGGAGTATCTCCCTCACGCAAAGGTCTGTCCTTAGCTGATTTTGGCTTTACATTTAGATCTTATTGGTTATTTGCTCTCTATCAGTTTTTAAACATATTTGAGCTTATGGTCTTCCATTCGTTTGGATTCTATTTGCACTGAAGAGACATAAATTGTCGAAATGGGCATATACAGAAATTAAATTCACAGTAATTTAGGTATTTAGTTATTTGTTACCACTACATGGGTCGATGCCTCTGCTGGTGGACCGTTAGTCCCCGAATGTATTCACCAGCCCAGTAGTCAGTACTTCGGTGCTGACCCGAAAGCCGATTCTTTTTGAAACCATGCAATATCTAAATTTTTGTGAGTTTATTTGAAAACTAGGGATTATCTCCCTCACGCAAAGCTCTGTCCTAAGCTAATTTTGCTTTACATTTAGATTATATTGGTTATTTGTTCTCTATCAGTTTTTGAACACAATGAGCTTTCGGTCTTCCAATTTTTTAGATTTTATTTGCACTGAAGAGACATAAGTTGTCGAAATGCGCATATGCAGAAATTAAATTCACAGTAACTTCGGTATTTAGTTATCTATTCATGTCAGTTTTTCCACATATATGATAAATATAACACCATTACCCCAATGACCAATTCCTCAATCTTTGTGGCTGTGATTAAAATCTTGTACATGTATATGCAACTACTAAACGTTGAACCCTGCTCATACCTAAAATATGATAAAGTTAATAAAAATAGAAATACTTTAGAAGAACAAAAGCGTTGTTCCATTTCTAGTTGTATTTGTAAAAACTTTATGCATGTGCATTTACTCCACATCCTTTCATTAAGTTGATAATAACTTAAACAAGGGGTTCTCAAGAGCCTGTATCGCTCACCTAGCCCTTGATTAAGATGGACATTTTATGATAAAGAGCCCTTATATATAATTAAACTATAAATCCAATATCCCTAATTAGTTTAAGGGGAGATGACCTCTGTTAGTTTAACATTGGACCCCATGGGAAACACTAAGTTCCCCGCTGGCTGCCATGTTGGATATCGCGCTGACCTGAAAAACACCTTTTTGCAAGGGACCACTCATTGACTATTGCGGCCAAGTTTTGTTCCAATTGGCTCAGTACATTCAGAGGAGAAGATCTTTGAATGTGTTTTCCCATAGGGTCCAATTTGAAAACTATGTTCCCCAATGGCGGCCATGTTGGATATAGTGCGATCCTGAAAAACACCTTTTTTGCAAGGGACCACCTAAGGACTATTGTGGCCGAGTATGGTTCCAATTGGCTCAGTAGTTTCAGAGAAGAAGATCTTTGAGAGTGTTTTCCCATACGGTCCAGTGTTAAACCTATGTTTCCCCCTGGCGGCCATCTTGAATATCGCGCTGACCTGAAAAACATATTTTTTGCAAAGGACCACCTAAGGACTATTGTGGCCAAGTTTGGTTCCAATTGGCCCAGTAGTTTCAGAGGAGAAGATCTTTGAAAGTGTTTTCCCATAGGGTCCAATGTTAAAACTATGTTTCCCGCTGGCGGGCATCTTGGAAATCGGGCGGACCTAAAAACACCTTTTTGTAAGGGACCACCCAAGGACTATTGTGGCCAAGTTTGGTTCCAATTTGCCCAGTAGTTTCAGAGGAGAAGATCTTTGAAAGTGTTTTCCCTTGGGGTCCAATGTTAAAACTATGTTTCCCGCTGGCGGCCATCTTGGAAATCGGGCGGACCTAAAAACACCTTTTTTGTACGGGACCACCAAAGGACTATTGTGGCCAAGTTTGGTTCCAATTTGCCCAGTAGTTTCAGAGAAAAAAATTTGAAACGTTTTTTTTCCATATGGTCCAATGTTACATTTTGGTCCCAGCTGGCGGCCATCTTCGATGACGTACAGACCTGAGCGACACAATTTTAAAGGGGACCACCCAAGGACTATTGTGGCCAAGTTTGGTTTCAATTGGCCCAGTGGTTTTAGAAAAGAAGATCTTTGAATGAAAAGTTTACGGACGGACGGACGGACGACGGACGGACGGACGGACGGACGACGGACGACGGACGCAAAGTGATTGCAAAAGCTGACCCTGGCATAGTCAGGTGAGCTAAAAATGCTTATCCTTAAATAACAAAAGGTCAATATCACAACAATTATGATGTCCAAAGCGCTTCTTCTGTCTTTTTATGGAATTTTCCTTCCGTTCTTTAAAGCGGTTTCAGTTCTTGAGTATGTTGCCTTCATTCGTGTTACATATATCGTCATGCTTTCGAATTTTGGTTTCCATATTTTTTCCTTAAGTCTGTTTGCTGATTGGTGTATATATTGATACAGAAAATTCAGAATATTTTGATGTATTTAGAGCTATTCAATATAATATTTAACTTGGCAAACCCGTGTAAATTTATTGATGTTGAGCTGTCTGCTATCTGCTTACCTTATTGTCCCGAGACCGGCAAATATTTGAACATATAGATGATAAGGAATTCTGGCCCGGATTGCATTGATTGAATTATCAAAAGTACAAAAAAGACCTCATTTACAAAATGTGTTCAAACAATAATCAATTAGACAGATACAAGTATGAGATATTAGATGTGTACGTTTACATAGATTCCTTGATGTGTGAGGCCGAATGCTTCGAAAGATTAAGCGACTCCTACGATGCATGCATGACAATTTCAGTTCTTTTAGGACCTCGTTAATGGTGGTCTCCAAGAAAATCTATCTTAATGGATTTGATGGTTTTTTTTCAATACGTTGATTTTGTTTATACCAAAGAGATATAACTTGCCGAAATACCATTTACAAAACTTCAGTTGATCTATTTCATGATCCTACTATTTTTAAGCGTAAGCATTAGCAGAAAAGATGTTGCTGCTCTGAAACTGACACTTCCTTCCGAGTTCCTATCATTATTTATCTTTTTCTTTGGTCAGTTATATTTGTTTTTGCTATTGCAGTTCCCTTATAGTCTTCACTTGATTGTAATTTTCGGCCTTTTTAGATGTTTTCAGTTATCTTGTCCTTCAACATAGAAAACGAAATCGTCACTTTGTCATACATTAAAATCTTAAACCACCCAATTGTTGGCAAACAGAGTATATTTGACATTTCCTTGACATTTATCTTCTCTCTTTCTCATATGAAGCCGACTCTTTCAGTTTTTTTTATATTTTCTGCAGCAGTTTATTTTTTACGCCAAGACGTGAGCCAAATTTGAATTTCAAAGTTATGTGATTCAAAAACTTTTTTTTTAAATTTCTAGTTACTTGCTGATTTTACACTCGCATCTACAGTAAGAAAGAATACTTACAACTCCTCTTTGGAAACAGAAATTGTCAAACTCAAGCTTCTATAATTATTCTGAAACGAAATGAAATTTTTAAAAAAATGTGAATATATTGTATTTCATCTCATCCATGTTATTTTATTATGCCAGGTTTTCTTACAGTTGACTCGATGAATGCACTGTGGTTGTTATAATGTTGTGTTTGGTGTCTATTAGTCTTTATGTCGGATAACGAATGTTCAATTGTATGCTTGTTGGCGATCCTGCATCAATGACTAAAAACAACATTGATGAAGCCGAGTGATTGATTTCCGCTAAAATCGGTACTAGGGCCGTTTTGAATTATCTTTGAGGTATTGGCATAGCTCATTGTTGAATCTCTCATTGTGACCTCAGATGAAGAACATTGCTTTGTTTTACCATGTATTTAATGAGACTTTGTCTCGTGTGAATTTACTTCATTTCCTTTTATTGTTTATACAATACAAGAACACATTTTGTGTATTGCTTTCCTCCATTACTCAATACTTTTAATACTAGTATGTTACACTTTCATGCATTGCCGATATGGGTTGTTTAATTGATGTTTGTTGACAATCCCGCACCCATGACCAAGAAAGACATGGATGTAGCGTTGCTCGACAATTAGCAAAGAATTCCGCTTAAACCGGTGCTAGGGGCCGTCTTGAACTTACTATGAGGTATGAGCAAAGCTCATTGTTGAAGGCCTCATGGTGACTTCAAGATGAAGAACAACAATAAAAGCGTTGTTCCTTTGCTTGTTTTTTACCATGTATTTGTAGAGACTTTGTCTCATGTGCATTTACTCCATATCCTTTTATTCACCATTGTGGTCACATAATAGCAGCTTAAAAGTACAAAAAATACCGAATGTGCACAATAAACAGTAAATTTCGCTATGCAGTACACGTGTTTCAAGGAGTAGCCTCTCATCAACATCATTAGAAACGAATAATATGAAAAGCCTTAATCCAAAAGTAGTCAAAAAAGAATTACTCATTACCAAACATATCGAAATAGGAGGCCAAATCCAGTACCAAGGACACCCACCGAGTACAATACACGGCATGAAGCCTCAATATTTTTAGGGGTTAGAAATGGGTAAAAACAGTATTTCTATAAAACGCAAGGTAAAGTTTGCATGTTAGACCACGGTGAATACCCTCGGGGACCTATGATCCAGGTCACGGATATTAGGGGATGCAAGCATGTCTGCAAGAATTTTGGTCATAAAAATTAACATTTTTAATATTGTAGGAAACATTTTAAGCAGTGTTACCAAAAAATTCTCTTATAAAAGAGGATTAAGAGAAAAGTAACAATATTTCAACAGAATAATACAAAAAAAATTGACATACTAGCAAAACACCTAAATTAATGTTCGAAGACAGGTCAAAACTTGTCCGCCACTACTGGTGAGCCACCTAAAGTATACATTATGTATGAGATTTTGGACACTTCATAACAGAAATTTTAACAGAATTATTTAGAACCAATTACTCTTGCTTTTAGTTGAATATAGCACACTTAACTCAAGTTTAATAGGACCATCAAAAAGGTGGCATAAAAGTTTTCCCTTGTTTAAGATCAGTAATTTTAACAGATCAAAGTGAGTGAGAACCGAACCATCAGTCTAAAATGAACAATCCAAGGACAATCTGAAAAGCAAAGAAACAATGACATAAAATGGCCACTGCAAAGAAAAGAAAAATGAAGAGGAATAAATTTCCGAAATGGCCATACAGCTCAGTTGGAGTTAACATGTGTTATGGTCTCATGTTCATTTACTCCATATCCTTTCGTAAAATATTTAATACAGGAGTTTGTCTTTTATTGCAGAGTGGAGTTGGTAAAACAATTCCCCGTGGTAGAGATGTATGCTCTTTATTTTTCTTAGATATGGTGTACTTGTACATGAGATAATATCTCATGTGTACACTTTGTTCAATTACTATTATCTAAAGGATTAACTCCCACCATCGTAGTTTTGTCCTTAGCTATATTTGATATTGCTGATTATTCGGATTTCGTTTGGTTTTATGCATCTCAACATTTTTTTTGACATTGTGGATTTCCTTTGTTTTGGTTCTAGTGCTGCTGATGAGGAATGAATTTCCGAAATGGCCATACAGCTCATCAAAATTATTACAGTTGGAGTTAACATATGTGTTATGGTCTCATGTTCATTTACTCCATATCCTTTCGTAAAATATATTATACACACATACAAGAATGAACAACACGGACCCAATAAAAAAACACATTGGATAGATCACGCGTACCGGTATAGACAGCATCTTTCGCTTCCGTGCTGAACATGTGAAGTAAATAATATAACTATCTTAAATGGCTGTAATAAACCGGTAAGCCTCTTTTTTTGAAAAGCTTAACTTGTGCAATGTATGCAATAAAATCAGGTACACAGCCATCTAAAACATTCGTTATACTTTTTACTTTAAACATAAATAACTTAACATGAAATAGGTGTAAATTGCATTTCTACATATAACCTTTCCGAAAACTTTTGTCTTAAATGCAGATGAAATGATAAAACATTTGTAAAAGGTATATAATGGAATACTGAACTTACTCTAAATTCGGGTTTTGCAGATGACCATTTTGGCAATACATGTCTGTCTTGTGCTGCTTAAATAAACACATTTGGAAGACCATAGACCGAAAGATGCGTATAAGCAGATAGAAAACAAATGACCCATATAACAAAATTGGAAAGTAAAAAATCTGCTAAGGACAGAGATTTGAATGAAGGGGATATTCTTTTTACAAAGAAATTTACAAACATTTAGACATTGTAAATCAGATTTCGGGCCAACTGATACTCCTTATGTTGTCTACCTTGTAAATATTGTATTGTATAATATTTGTTATTATTCAGTATTTTCATATTTTCTATTGAATTAATAATTGTCTATTCTCTATAGGTAAACCATGGCAGAGGTCATAGGGTCCATTCAGACAGAAGGATTTTATTTATCAGTCAGTGACATGAATCAGGAAACTTGATTGAACTATTTTTAATGATATTTAAATAATACCTATTCTGGAATTTAACTGATGGCAAAATAGCAAAATGGACGATAATGTGCAGAATAACACATGGAATGTGGCTTTTGGGAGCAAACGAAAAATACTGCTTATTAGATTTAAATTATTTAAAAGAAGAATATGGATTTAAATGACGTTGGTTGAAGTAAAGAGATGATTTATCTATACCAAGAAGTGTTTACTCTTCAAGCATGCAACGCAGTTGAGTTCTTGCAGATCAGCAGCTAAAACTCTAGGTCAAATATAAAAGTTTTGCAGGAATAATTAGTGATATACAATTCTAACTTCTAACAATGGCCTTTGCTTAGTACATTGAAATAGACTGTAATCTTACGATTGTTTGAAATAATTAAATACCACTTTAGCTAACATTGAAGCTTGTCAGATGACCGTTTTGATATTATGCGCGCCAATTTTGAGTTTCTACTTGCTGACCAGTTATGTATTTATTTTTGGGGGTTCTTTGGTTTTTCTTGTGTTATGCCTGCAACAGCAACTAAGACGAAATATTTAGCAAAACACACGTAATTTAAGCTAAAGGTAATGTATGAACATGGGAGAAACCCTTAAATAGACAATACCCATTTGTTTGATCAAAACTAATCGTCAAATGCTGAATCTGCATGCCTCGGACAGAAAAGATACTATATCATATCTAGTTCATATTCGGTAATAATCCAACATATCAGATAAAATAACTGTTTGATTGAATATGATTTCCAATAACAGTGCATAATCAAAGGACAAACTTCTTGATTCGACCTTGATTTAAGTTTCAAACATATCGGTTTACAGCCTCCGTCACGGTGCATTATTGTCTTAGAGAATATATATGCTACAGTACAAATTGGATTCAGGTACGATCAAGAATCCTCCTAGTACAATTTGGAATTCATATTTCTACTTAGGCAAATTTTAAATCTGTTTTGTGCTGGAGTTAATCCAATTACCACTAGTTACTACCTTAGAAGTTGAGATATTCCGTTTTGTACTAAGAGAGTTCTGGATCCTAACAATTTTCCCTACAATGGCTGAAAATGTACAATTGAATGGCACAATCTGTCAGGGAGCTGTACAAGACAAACACAAATAAAACAAAAGACAAACGTAAACAATGATAGGAACTCGTGACAGTCGGTCTTAGTACCACTAACAAAAGCTAGCAGTAGGGTTAAAGTGGTTTATTGGTACCAAAACCCCCATTCTCTGTCCCGTTTCCATATATAGCACAATAAACATACGAATAAAACCCAATAAAGGTGCACTGCTAACTCAATGACAACAATCTTGAAAGGGAAAGAATAGGTCACAAAATATTTTTAAAGATCTGATTTTCCTGAACAATTAAATTGATATGATTCTGGATATATTTTTAGTAAGATTCTTGATATTAGTGATAATTAAAGTTAAACAGATAGTTGATTATTTAAGAAGGAATGAGGTTTCATAATATTAGGTAGAAAGACAGCATAATGTTACATTGAAAGCCTTATCTTACCTATCATTGGGAGTTTTTTTTAAAATAATTTATTCAATATAAAACATTTTTAGTCACAGTGAAAACAGATATTATTTTTCACTTTAATCAAAAGACAAAGGCATAAACGTAAAAGTTTTACGTGTAATTTAGAAATAAGATGTAATAAAATAACAAAATACCGAAGTTACTGTAAATTTTAAATTCTGCATATGCCCATTTCAACTACTTATGCAGATTAATTCATACATTTGGAAGACCATCAACCGAAATATGTGTAAAAGAATTTAGAGAAAACAAATAACTAGTAGGATCTAAATGAAAATCCAAAAATCAGCTAAGGACACATTGAGGGAGATACTCTGTAGTTTCGAAGAAAATGTTTTTAAGTTTAGTTATTTCAAGTTTCCAAATCAAATCGATTTTCATGTCATGACCAAAGTACTCATTACTGGGTTAATGAATACCTTCGTTGACTATCAGTCCAGCAGCAAATGCATCGACCAAGTGATAATAAATAACTTAATACCAAAGTTACTGTAAATTTTAGTTTCGGTATATCGCTAACATATGTGAAGAAAGATACGTTTAGTGAAGATACAGACGTCATAAAAAGTATATCTAAAAAGGGGGAGATAATCATATGATATCACATTTGAAAGAACTGTGTCATTTACATCAACATTGAACGTAGAGCAGAGAATTCTCATTTTGTGTAGAATATCGCATGTTACTTCATTTCAGGACCACCTGATGTCGCTCTCGATTTTTATGGGAGTTCACACTGTGAGTGCTTTGGTTTTTTGTGTTGTCTTGTTATATTTTAGTTTTGTCTCCGTTAATTATGTTTGTAGTACCGATCTGTCCCTGTCCATGTTTGAATACTCGATGATTACAAAAGCTTTTCAAAATTTAACTT
>MJUU01050650.1:149907-172607 GCA_002080025.1 Modiolus philippinarum | reverse complement strand
TACCTTACAGATCTTTCAAAAACATATATGCCTCACTTACTGTGTGACGTATGCTGTTAACAGAGCAGGACATGCTTACCCTTCCGGAGCACCTGATGTCACTCTCAGTTTTACTGCAGTTCACACTGTGACTGTCTTTGTTTTGAATGTTGTAATTTCTGTTTCTGTGCTTTGTACCTGTCTAACGTCATTGTTTCTTTTGTGTCTAACGTCATTGTTTTCTGTGTTCTCGTTTTGGCCGTGCCTTTGGACTTCCGATTTTTTTTGTAATTTTCACTCCTTTGTTCATTCGGTATTCTACTGCCGTTGTTTCAACAGACTTTGGCTATTCTACAGGCTTTATGCGGGGAACACATTTATTTTACATGGGTATATTTGTGAAATTTCTGATAGAGATGAAGGGTCTTTCCGAAAAACACAATCTTTTTAATAATAAGACCAGTCTCTGAATAATAGTATTTGATATACCATCTTATCCATTAATTTCAAATCTGTTATAGTTTAATCCAATTTTATAATTTCTTTCAAGTCATTTTTATTCTAGCAAATTTGATTGTCATAATACCTCTAGTGTTGAAGAAGTTTGGGGCTAGATATTAGATATGCTTTAACAAAACAATTACAGAAATTTGTGTTTTTGGACCTATGTAGTACTATTTCTTTTTTATCTCAGCCAGAAGGACCCAGAATCCTGTTAGTAAAAATCGGGATATCTCAATTTCTCCTGGTAGAAATTAGAATACCAATTTGATTAAATCCAGTACAAATAGGAATTCTGATTTGTCCCAATACAAGTTATAATTCCAATTTGTACTAGGATGATTCTGGATTCTACTGAAATAAATTTAGTACTATAACAAATACGTTAAATGTGAAATCCAAACTAATTTATATACCAAATATTAAAATTAAAACAAAATAGGACACACGTAGAGTATAGGAGTTTCCACTGTGACGTCACAAGCTTGAAAAATTACCTTTGGTTGGCAAGAAATCGTAGTCACTGATTAGGGTCATAAAAATGTCATTTTCAATTGACTGGTGAAAATTTGATATTTAAGATAAATGGATAATTCTTTTTGAACTCAATTATGGAATGTTTACATTTTTACAGGAAGTAAAAATTTTCAGCTTTTTATTTTTAATTTATATAGAATTAGCGTATTTTGTAAACCATATAATTTTTCGAAACTTCCACATTTTTGAAATTAACATGAAAAAATATTTGTCTATTTTAATTAAAAAGTAAATCGGTAGAAAAAATATGAATATCTCAAAGTTTAACATGCATTTTACAGATCCAAAATAGGGCATATAACAAAAAAGTTATCAAAGATTGAAAATTCTATCTCAATGCTATATAGTGATAATTCATCGGCTTTGCCAACCAAAAATGCTAATTAGCATATGTAAATTGGATTTTGTGACGTCACTAATTGGATCCGCGGAAACTCCTATAAGGTAACAAGAACAAACATGTTGGTAAACACCGGCAAGCGAATACCGAAACAAAAATTATGAAAGGGGGATTCCAAAATAAAAAATCAGGGCAATTCATATCCAACACGAATTGGGACAGCTTGACAAAGACACTACTAACTAGAAGTGTGTTTTTTACACAAAAACAAATGCCCTCCCCCTGTATGTAATGTTCTTTGAGTGATAAAACACAAGTAAATTTTATTTTGTCACCAGGTGGCCGATCATTCCAGATAGACGATATGCACAACTAAGCATTATGGTCAACAATCCTGTTAAGTTAAAGTTGAAATCTTTTGACAGATGTAGGAGAATTAGCGTCCACAAACTTAATTTTGCAAATTCTAAGTCAAAAAGGGGCATAACTCCCACAAAAATTGGCCTATCAATCCGGTGAGACGATATGCACAACTAGGCATGATGGTCAACAATCCTGTGAAGTTTGGTTGAAATCCGATGAAAGGTGTAGGAGAATTAGCGGCCACAAACTTATTTTTGCAAAATTCTATGTCAAAAAGGGGCATAACTTCCACAAAAATTAGCTGATCAATACGGCGAGACGATATGCACAACTAGGCATGATGGTCAACAATCCTTTGAAGTTTGGTTGAAATCAGATGGAAGGTGTAGGAGAATTGGCGTCCACAAACATGATTTTGCAAAATTCTAAGGCGAAAAGGGGCATAACTCCCACAAAAATTAGCTGATTAATCCGGCGAGACGATATGCACAACTAGGTATGATGGTCAACAATCCTGTGAAGTTTGGTTGAAATCATATGAAAGACGTATGAGAATTGGCGTCCTCAAACTTTGTGACGGACGGACTGACGTACGGACGACAGACGGAAAAGACAAAAGCAATATGTCTCCCCCTTAAGAGGGGAGACATAATTATCAAAACTGAAGAAGAACGCCAGAAAACTAAAGCACTAGCAGTTTGAACCCCTACAACAACTGAGGTATCGTCAGGTGCTCTGAAGGGTAAGCATGATCTGCTCCACGCATGGCACTAGTCACACATCCAGATAGGATATCGTATTGATAGATCAGTTTGATAGGTGATTGATTAATATCATTTTCTAACTTGTAGACCAAAGCAATCAAACTCCATGGTACTTGTTACTTTTCTAGCCCTCAAACACTACCAAGGTAAAAGTTTGAAAAAGCTTCTATGAATCCATCAAGTATTTAGATAATAACATGGATAAATGGGTACCACATACATCATCGACGAAGACAAAACTTAAAGATGACAGTGTGAAATACAAGACAACATAAAAAACTAAGACACTGACAGTGTAAAATGAAAGGTCTAACCACAAGGAATACACGTGAGAGATAAAGACATACAACTAAACATTGGAAAGATACATGAAATGTTCATGTTTTTAAAAAAAATGTTCACAAACATAGGTCAAGGTATACGGGCAAGAATTCCAGTACCAATTGAGAGATTGTTTAGGTTTCAGATAAGAAAAAGAGACTGAAGAAAAACTATCATATATTTTCCACATGCAAGTTTTTTATATGTTTTTTTTTCTTTTACAATAAATCAGGAGATCACAGATAAAGACACTTTGGGTGGGGGTCATTAAATCCAGTATGTTGTAAAATTGGATTATTTTGACTTAGATGCAATGTGCTGTAAAAATGGGGCGCACGTTGCAACGCAAAAGATTTATCTACTATTAAGAAATGCAATTATATAAGGAGCTGAAACAAAGCTGCCACCACAAAATGTGGAAACTAAAATCAATTTCATTGGCAAACTTCTTTTCTGATTTTTAGAGACCTCCATTCTCTATGACCGTAGTGGTGATTAGAGCATTTTTAAGATAGAAAAATTTTAAAATGCAGCTTGAAAAATATAATGACAGGCTTTTTGTGAGAAAATTGAGAAGGTCGTCTAGTAAAATTTTAACTTGCTTCAGTAATTTCCAATTTTTGAATGGCAAGGGTATTTTAGGGATATTTATTCATATCAAATGAAGGCAGATGATATATCAATCTGATTAAGTTACATAAAAAATGTGTTTGTTTATTGCTTTTCGTCTTTTTACTTTGTTTAAATTAATGGCATATTCTTTTTCTTTTATTAGATGGCGGATAAAATACTTATACTAAACATATGTTTCGAATATTAATATTGGTATCCCGAGATGGTTATGAATAGAGTTATTTCACAGAATGAAGGACCACCATTACCGTACCAAGAACAATGGTCGAATTGTTTCTAAGACAATTTAGAATGGGATTTATACTCCAAATCAGTTCATGTCTCGAATTTAAGATATAAAATTAAGACAAAAGATTTTCCTGTCAAAAATGGGGACAAATAACTAAATACCGAAGTCACTGTGAATTAACTTTCTGCATATGCGCATTTCGACAAATTATGTCTCATCAGTGCAAAAGATAAAAGATCATTTAAATATCATCCTTAGACTAGCTGAGTGTTGTCACTATTTGTAATAATTACTGAATACACAAATATGGTTAAAATTCAAATGAAATAGGCGGTTGTTCAATATCAAGGCTTACATGTTTGTTTGAACAGATATAGAAATTGGCAAGCTACAAGTTTAAAATAACTATGGTTGATAAATCCTCTACATGTACTAAAGTATACCTGATATTTAATCGATATACTTATATACTTATACAAGTTATATTGCCTTTCAATTATTTTCAAATGAAGTTCAATACGTTCAAATAAATGGACAATTTGTCTGATACAAACAAACGGTCTATACCTCCCGCCAAAATTTCATTTTTTGTTATTCTGGCAACTTTCAGTACGTTAAATTATCTTCTTTTAGTAGCTTTATCTCTAACGCGCTGGGTAATAGGTACCTACAACATGTACCGGAGGGTATTAACGTGTGAATTAAAAATTTCAAGGTAGAAGAAAATTATTACACATCAAATTCCACTAAATAATTAAACAAGTGGCTCTCCAGAAACTTTATCGCTCAGCTGGACTATATGGTGAAAGCCTTTACTATAGATTCCAATGTCAAACTATGTAATCGCTGGTGGCCACCATGGATTAGATGAAGACATGCCAGACAAAAGTATTTAAGGGAAGCCACCAAAGGACTGTGGTTCTGAAATCTGGCTTCAACGGGATTAGTTTTTTGAAAAGACAAAATTCTTTTCATTGGTCCAATGTTTTACAATATTTCCCGCTAAGGGGAGTTTGGATCTAATTAGACTTGTAGTTTCTGATAACATCTTTAAATGTTTTCCATGGGGTCGATCGCTTACTGCAATCTTGGATGAAGTATGGACCTGCGGGATACCATTTTGGAAGGAAAAATCGAGTTTGGATCTGATTTGGTTTCTGAAAAGATCATTAAATGTATTTTTCATTAGGTCCAATGTTAAACTATGCTTACAGTTGGTGGTGATGTAAGATGATACTGATCTGTCGGATACTTTTAAGAAGAGACCATATAAGGATCATTGTGACTAAATTTGATTCTAATCTGACAAAAAATTTCATAAAAGATTTGTTTCCATATATAGGTCAAGTGTTAAACTATGTTCACTGCTGGCGGCCATCTTGAATTGGGTGCAGAACTGCTGGACATAATTTTTAAAGAGACAATTGAAAGACCTTTGAGAACAAATTTAGTTCTAAATGGCAAAGTTTTTTCAGAGGAGGAGATCTTTGAAAAAAAACAAAACTTTACGATAAACGACCTAACGACGGACGAATGGAAGACTAACTCTAAGTGGTGGCAAAAGCTCAACCTGGCTCTAGAAATGAAGAATATGGGGTAGGTTTGTTTTTTTTTTCAGCCGGAACAGTAAATTGAAAAATTTTCCATGGTGATGTCATAATTGACTTAGAGACATAGAACGTTATTGGTTGCCATCTTTGCCTCAAATTAACTCCCTTTTCCGTTAATGTTTTCTCCGGAAACTTTGTATACTATCACTATTAATAGGAAGATGTTACATATAGTTTGCTTTATTCCGTAGTTCAGAGTGAAATTATATACGAAAAATTATTAAGAGAAGATTTTTTTATTAGGCTTAGCCATTGCTTTTCCATATTTTGCCCGTCGTATTATAAAGTGGTTATCGAATTGCTTTGATTTAAACTGTAGTCATGTTTCCGGAAAAACTGCGGAGAAAATTTATACCAACTGCTGCTTTTGAGTAACTCGGTAATCTATATTTTCATATAAGTATAGTGCATATGCAGAATTTAATAAATAGTAACTTCGGTATCTTGTTATTCATAAAAAAATCGTATAGTTCTTACATATTATTTTTTAGTCTAAGTTTATACTTTGTGAAATACGACTCAGAATCACAGAAAACATACACGGAGGGAGAAGTGATAAAAATGTTAGAGTTTCTGATTGACAATATATTTGTCAAGTTTGGAGGACAGACCATAGGAATTCCAATCGGCACAAACTGTGCATCTCTTTCAGCCGATCTGTTTCTCTACTCTTATGAGGCAGAATTCATTGAAGGTTTTTTTCAAAATAAACACCAAAAACTGGCCCAGTCCTTTAATTTCAGCTTCCGTTACATAAAAATATTTTATCACTAAACAACCCTCGCTTTGGTGATTTTTTCATCTTATTTATCCAAAAGCGCTTGAAATTAAGGATAATTCAGATACTTCCACATCGACCTCGTTCCTTGACCTTCATCTTGATATTGACAACAGGGGTACATAACAGACTAGTTTGTATGACAAACGCGATAACTTCACTTTTCCAATAGTCAACTACCCTTTTCTTTGTTTCAACATTCAAAGAGCATCAGCATATGGAGTTTACATCTCACAACTCATTCGCTACTCGAGTGCTTGTGATTGTTACAGTGACTTTTTTGATAGAGCCCAGTTGCTTACAAATAGACTACTTAATCATGGGTACGTTACCAAAACCTTAAGGTCATCACTATAGAAGTTTTATGGCTGACCTCATGATCTTGTGGATCGTTATAGGATATCTGTCTCCCAGATGACAACAGCTCTTTCCCTCTGCAACTAAAGCTTGTTTTTCCTCTATCGGCTTTGACTTTACTACCAGAGTTGACATTTGCAACACGGCGGGTGTTTTATAAGAAGCAGGAGATGCATGCTGTACCGGTACACCTGATCTCACCCATGGTTTTTATTGGGTCCGTGTTGTTCATCTGTATGTGTGTCTTCATTTTTCGTTTTTGTCCCGTACACAAGTGTTTTCCTTGTTTCTTAGTGTTTCCGCTATTGCCTTTGTCCTTGGATTGCTCGTTCTTTTGACTGACGGTTCGGTTCTCACTTACTATATCTTTTTCTGTAAAATATTTATCAGTAAATGCTTCAATTTGTTGAGGAGACACCCTTTTAACTTCCGTTTCAAAAAGCCGCAAATCAACTAATTTTACTACAATTGACAGGTAAAATTTTTCATTCTAGTGTTGATTTAGGGCCTGCCTTACTGATTTGATGATTAAAAAAATAACAAAATACCAAGGTTACTGTGAATTAAGGTTCTGCATATGCACATACCGACAACTTATGTCTCATCAAAGCAGATCAAATCAAAACATTTGGAAATCAATAAACCAAAATATGTGTAAATGCTGATAGGGAACAAAATACCAATAGAATCTGAATAGGAAAGCCAAAATCAGCTTAGGACAGATTTATGCCAGAGGGAGATACTCCTCAAATTTTAGAAAAATTTTCTTACATTCAGATATTGCAAATTTTCAAATAAAATCGGTTTTCGGGCCAACACATAAGTACTGGCTACTGGGTTTGTAAATAACCTCGGGGACTAACAGTCCACCAGCAGTGACATCAGCCCTGTGGTAACAAATAACAAAATGCCGAGGTTACTGTGCAATTAGGTTCTGCATATACGCATTTCGACAACTTATGTCTGATCAGTGCAGATCAAATGAAACATTTGGAAATCCATAAACCGAAATATTTGTAAAAGCTGACCGAGAACAAATTACCAATAGAATCTAAATAGGAAAGCCAAAATCAGCAAAGGACAGAGCTATGCATGAGGGAGTTATGACATTGTTTATTTTGTCTTTCTACGTGAAGAGTACCATAAAGCAGGAATGTAACTTAGGAACTCTTATATTTCATTTGTCTATAACCATACCTACTTGCTAAAATGCTGTATACCCTTCATTTTGGCTGTAGGTTACCAACGCTGTACCTGGCCCTATATGCTTTGTACTTTTGTGTGCAATGCCTCTTCAAACCAAGACATCTTTCCACTGTCAGTACCAATATGAAAGTAATAAGATTATGCATCATTTATTTGACTGAGAGATTTCCAAAAATACTACAAGTATTACGCAATTTTAGACAAAAAATACATTTACTCGTTATCTCGTCATTGCGTATACGTACCTCTCCTACAATCATATTGTACGATATAATTGTAATTATAAGTTCAGTATAAGTGTTAGTTTTGTACTATTGCATTTTATGTTCTCGTTTGCAGAAGACACTCTTCCTTCTGGAATACACTTTCCTTGTCATTTGTTTAATTTATTTGTTCACGCTCGATACCAGATCATGAGTTTTGCGCTCTTTTATTTGATTTTTTTTTATTCGTTTGCCGATTTTACTGCATACAGGTCTCCTTCAATCATTAGAGTAATATCATATGCTTGAACCGAGATTGGTAAAGAACGAAAGATAAAAGGAAACATCTTACATGACCGAAATTGCAATGGCAGGCCACAATTCACTAGAAATGAACAGCAAATAAAAGACAAGAACAAAAATAAATAATGATAAAATCTCAGTATAGTCGGACTTTGTACCAGCATTAGAAAAAGTGGCAAAGATATACTGGTTCATTTGTACCCCAAACTTCTTTTTTTCAAAGTAAATTTAATTTCTGCATATGGCCATTTCGACAAATTATGTGTTTTCAGTGCAGACAAAATCTGAATATTTGGATGAGTATGAACTAAAAATGCTTAAAATTTGATATAGAACAAATTACTGATATGATCTGAATGGAAAGCAAAATATATAATAAGCTAAACGTGTGGCAGACGGTGAGTCCAACCATGGTAAATACTGGGCTATTAACCTTTTTGCAAAAATCTTTCGTAAGGAGCAGGAAAGCTAAATTTTCCGAACACTGAATTTCACACGCGTTTTTTATGGAAGTACACACTTTAAGAATTTTTTTTAAATGTTTTGTTCACATTTGAGTATTTTTATGGAGGTCTTTATTTTTCTGTTTTTCTAGTTCTTTTTAACTTTAATTTCTGAAATGAAAGCACCATTGGCTTGCTCACTCGTTATCCTACTACTGTTTTGTCATGTTCTTACTCT
Organism: Modiolus philippinarum; assembly: GCA_002080025.1. NCBI lineage: Eukaryota > Metazoa > Mollusca > Bivalvia > Mytilida > Modiolidae > Modiolus > Modiolus philippinarum. The sequence continues at coordinate 163,802 of MJUU01050650.1, read as the reverse complement.
TTGGTGATATTTTGATTTCCGTGGTTGCATTGCTCAAAAAAGGGAATTTGAATGCCTTTAGAAGTATTCTCTTCTTAGTCTCGTGACGATAATGCCTTACACTGTCAATACACCTGGTCTTACTCCTTATGGAAATAATTTTACCATATTTATCATACTACTCAACAATAGAAACGATACACGGATTTCTCCAAAACTGATATTTTATCTGCCTGACATATATAAAAAAATCATAAATGTATTTTCCTACAAAAAGGGAACAGTTTGCCCATAAAAAGTCTCTTAGAATTCCTTAAACTTATACAGTAAAGGTCCAGAATAAAACCCGGAATTTCTCTTTGCAGACGTAGTGAGTAATGAAAAATGAAGGGATATGGAGTAAATGCAAATGAAACAAAGTCTCTATAGATACATGGTAAAATAAGCAATGGAACAAAGATTTTATTGTTGTTCTTCATTCTGAAGTCACCATGAGGCCTTCAACAATGAGCTGTAATCATACCTAACAATAAGTTCAGGGCGGTCCCTAGCAGATGTTTGAGCGGAATCCATTGCTAGATGTCGAGCAACTCTATATCCATTTGACTGTTCCCATGGATGAGGGATCGTCAAAAAACATAAACCATAACTAGCAACTGTATTACAATCGCTGTCATTCGTTGCCCCGACAGAAAGACTAATGGAAGACGATAACAACATTTAAACAAACACAGGACATTCATCGAAACAATAGTCATAAAACTTGTCTTAATAAAATCATGAGATGTAGGCACAATAAACAGATGGTAAGAATAATAATTTAACATTTGAATCTATTTTTGAACCGACCGATTAAAATATCTGTTGCCATGTTTGCAGTATCCAATTTACGGTGACCCAAGTATAAAAGACGTTTTGCGCTGGCATGACGTTTCGACATCTAACGGTTTCACCACACCAACTTTTACGTCATTTATCATTTCGTGAGCATGTCTAATAGATGAATCGCTAGTCTGCAGTTTGTTATTTTTTTCATGCACCAATGATTTTAGAAGGCATACACTGATATCGACGCTCTGAATATGCCAAATCATTGTTCTCGCTGATTAAGGATTGAGCGGGGCATCAAAAGTAGAGATTGTTTTTCACTTTTAAAGATGCCAAATTGTTTACATCATGTAGTGTCCCAATAATCGACATCAAACAATTAAAATCATCCATCACTTAATGGCAAAATCGACTATTGTGCGAAAAACAAACATTCCAGATTTTCATCATATCCTTTTTTAGAAGTGCAATATATATTTGATTTTGAATCCATAAATACTCTAAAATAGAAATTTAAATACATCGGCACAAGAATACCGAAGCAAGAATGAGGAAAGGGGAAATTCCAAAATCATAAATTCAACATCACGGCAATTCACAGCAACACGAATTAAGAAAGTATGACAAAGACACAACAAACAAACAAAAATGAACAAAAACGCCACAAAACTAAAGCACTAGCAGTGTGAACCCCTATAAAAACTGAGGTATCATCAGGTGCTCCGGAAGGGTAAGCATGATCTGCTCCACGCGTGGCACCCGTCACACTGCCAGTGAAAAATCCGATTTTGTCACAGTCGGTGTTAGTCAGTCCGGTAACAAACTCTGGATCTACCCAAAGATATCTGTTCTCATTTGTGAAACAGAAACATTGTAATGGTCTGTCAAATCGTGGTGACGAGGCCATCTTTGACTGCAGTAAGTAATGAAGTGAGGAGCTTAGAAAGGGGTTTTGTTGTGCATTTGGCAGACCCAGAAATGTATCTCTGTTTGTAAGGGCATTTATGTAATTTAGGTACCCAATAGATACAAGGCAGGTTGTTGTTCTCTTCACTCAAAGTGATACCAAAGGAGACAATACAGAATTGTGATTGTTTAGTATGTCCTCCCTTTGTATGGTGGAGAGTTTGTATTTGGGGTTGCCAAATGAACTGTCAATGCCCATCTCCTTCATAAAGCAGTCAATGTAGTGTCTTTTGCAGATAAATGTGATGTTGTTTTAGGCCTTGTCAGCTGGTACGATGACATAATTGTCATGGAGGAAGGACAATGTTTTTTCTACCTCGGGATCATCGAATATGCTTTCTGAATTTTTAAAATGCTATAGATAAAATATTCATAAAATTAACTGTGTATCGCTTCTTTTGTTGATTAGTATATATTGATGAGTTGCTGCCGGATACTACCGCGATGGAAGAGGAGGTTTGAGGCACCATAAAACCGGTTTAGCATACAATTTCTTTTGAAATGCCTGTAATAAGTTAGGACCATAGTGGTCGACAATTGTTCCGGTGGTTTCCACCTGCCTTGTTTTTTTGTCTCATGGACTTTGGCTCTTGACAATTCAGTTCGGTAGTTTTTTATTACCCCATTTTGTCAATGGACCTGCAAATCTTTATTCTACGCTTCCTTGGATGCATTCGTACTGAATTCAGAGAAAGTTTTTATGTTTTTTTTAATTTTTTTTGTTTAAATTTGATTGTTTACTGCGATGCTTATAGTTTATTAGTTTATTTTGATGTAATTTTTGTTTATTTTACTATTATTCCACCATCACTATAACATTTGAGCTTTAAAAAATAGCTTTTAAATCACCGCCATTTTTCTCTTTTTTTTCTCCCAACTGACTTTTCATCGTTTTTCTATTTTTTGAATAGCACCAGAATTTACAGAACTGTTGTTTGCTTGTTTTATATCAATACATTTTAAACAGTTGGTTAGGGTCAAGATCCACCTGAAAAACAAAGACATACTTTAATTGTGCTTTATACATTCAGCATACTCTAAGAAGACTTAAACAAACAAATAAGTTATCTCTTTATCTTTTTCTGTAGTATGAGATTTTCTAATTAATTTCGTATGAATGTCTTTAATCTGCATTTCTGAATATACTGCTTCTGTAATTCAAATGAGATTGAAGGTAAATGCATTGCAAATTCGTATTTTAAATATGTTTGATTTGACCATTTTATATTTCATCAATGTAGATCATATCAATTCATATCTAAAATGTGAAATTAGATTTGTAGACAACAAACAATAATAAGTAGCATGAAACACCAGCAAAATCAATAAAAGGTTAAAGTGCATAAAGACACAACGACAAAGGAAAAGTGTATATATAAAAATTTATTTTATGTTTAGGGATTTTTAAGTAAAGAAACGTAGGTAATCCTGAAGTTGAAAATGCGAATATTCTAATAAGAACAACACCACGAAGAGTAAAATTTAGACAAACATAAAAAAGAGGTCACAACATAGATTTAAAGTTTAACAAACAACCAGCGTGCATGTGCCTATTGTTTAAATTAAACAATAGGCACATGCACGCTGGTTGTTTGTTATCACAATTAAATTTAAAAATATTTCAAGAACATACATACTAGGTCATTAATTGTTTGTAAAATATAGAATACTCTTTTCTTTTTCCACGGGGAGAATATACGTCATTACGCAGGTTGTCGGCGATTGAAGTTGGACAGCCATATTGTCGCTTCAAGGTAGGAAATTTTCTTAGTGTGCTAGTTTTCTGTGTGTTACTAGTATACAAAGCAGCCCAAAGATCTCATAACATACGATTAATCATGTCCAACGCTCATTGTTATTGATTGTGTCACTTTTGTAAACACTTTGTCACAAACCCTACTAATTCGCAGGATGTCGGCAACTGTTTTCATATTTTTGTCTCGAATAATTGAAACGGTCCACTTTTGCAGAAATTGCATGTCAAATTAACAAACAAGTTAAAAATATTTTCCTTGTGGTCTGATGACGTTATATTTTTTAATATACATCGGCAAACGAACGTGGAAAGGAATTAAATGAGGAATTGATTTCGGCGACACGTCGAAAATCAAAGGATGTCGAAGACACGTTATATCATTGACAGCACCACTTTGATAAAAAAAATAAAAATTTTGCTGCGTCTTCAATCCTGTTGAAGCAAATATAAATTTCTATCGCCGGCACCCTGCGCAATGACGTACATTCTTCCTCTTGTTTCCACCTGATTTGTCTTCTTGTCGCATGGATTTTCGGTTCTTGACAACCCTGTTCGGTATTTTGTTATTTCCCCAATCTACTTTCGATATATGATGTATTAGCATGCAACGTCACTTTAACAGTTATCGGCTGTATTTAGGCGAAAAGTTCTTATAGGGAATATCTCGCGATCGTTAACTGATTAACAATAAAAGGATATGGAGTAAATGCAAATGAGACTTGTCAAATGAGACAAGTCTCTACAAATACATGGTAATAATAAGCAATAGAACAATGCTTTTATTGTTGTTCTTCATCTTGAAGTCACCATGAGGCCTTCAACAATGAGTTTTACCCATACCTCATAGCAAGTTCAAGACGGCCCCTAGCACCGGTTTAGCGGAATTCAAGGCTAATCGTCGAGCAACGCTACATCCATGCTTTTTTACCTAATGATCCAAGGATGCGGGATCGTCAACAGACATAAACTTAACTGGCAATGTGTTTTTACAATCGCTAATATCAATTGCCCGACAAAAAGACGATAGAAGACAATCACAACATTTAAACTACAACAGGGCACTCATCGAGCAAAATTGTAAGAAAACCTGTATTTTAGATTTAAATGTACACTGTTTTTGAAACCAAGGAGACCTCTCTTTATAGCTGTCTTTCGTGTTTTTGTATGCTTTACAAATCATTTGGATGTTGATCTCGCTCATTTTTGTTTTGTATTTATAACGAGTAATTAGACAAATATAATCGCAGAACATACCTTTAGTAGGTGAATACCACTTCTGAGGTAAGGTTCCTATGGAAAGCGCCGGTCTAGTATGTAGTTTTCTTTTCTTTAATAAACTGAAACCGTTACTTGCCTTTTCAAATTTGAAATATGAAAAAGAAAGGAAATGGGGTAAATGTCAAGGAGACAACATCCCATATCCAGGTTAAAACGACAAGAAACAAAACATCTAGGGGTCACCATATGGTCTTCAACACAGTGAGGATAATCATATATAATAAAAATAATCAACGTCACATGTTTTCTTTCATTATTTAACTAGTTCTGTTGCAAAAATTTCAGTTCTTTTAGTCATTTATTAATATTTACCTTCGTTTTGATGCTGATTTGCTAACCAAACTTTCTGCACCGGAGAAAATTTGATGTGACATAGTTCGTCGATCAAGAATACCGTGCACAAATTTTGTATCATATTTCCTAACTTCAACTGGAAACATACTATGGTATTTTACGAAAGGATGTGGAGTAAATGAACATGAGACCATAACACATATGTTAACCCAAACTGCAATAATTTCAATGAGCTGTATGGCCATTTCGGAAATTAATTCCTCATCAGCAGCACTAGAACCCAAACAAAGGAAATCCATAATTTCAAAAAATGTTTAAAATGCATAAAACCAATCGAAATCCGAATAATCAGTAATATCAAATATAGCTAAGGACAAAACTACGATGGAGGGAGTCAGTCCTTAGGTTTTAGAATTTACATAAATTTAAATAATAGTAATTGAACAAAGTGTACATATGAGATATTATCTCATGTACAAGTACACCATATCTAAGAAAAATAAAGAGCATACATCTCTACTATTTATATATGGGTATATCCTAGCTCAGAAGTACGATACTTCCAAATAAGTGTGAAACTTGTAACCGTAACACTTGTAGCTATTTTTTAATAACAATTTAAGTGTTTTTTACTCCACCGAATTTGACTTAGTTAAAGAAGTATTGACATGTTCAAAATGGTTAGCGTTTTCTAAGAAACAGGAGATGCTTACTCTTCCGGTTCATCTGATCTTGCCTACTGTTTTTAAAAAAGTCTATCCTATGCGTGTCCTCATTTTCGTTTCTGTGTCCTACTTATGTGATGTCTTGATGTTTCCAATATTGTCATTGTCTTTGGACGATTCTTTTCTGGACTGACGGTTCGATTTTCACTTACTTGTCCACAAAAATTTAGTAAACTACGGAGGTCTTTTGAGGGTAAAATCATGTTTCAGCACTACCTTTGCATTTTTGTGTAGCAATACCTATACGCATGAATCTTTATGTTATTTACTTGTGTTCTTTTACCACAATGATGTTATGTAAATAATGATTAACAATTAAAATATAATCAAATTTCAAAGCATTTTTTCAAGGTGTCATGTTTCAAGATAAACTAAAGAGTTCACAACTATACAAATGAAATTTAAGTTTTGGATGGAAAAAGAGTTTTTCCAAACCTTTAATTAAAGTTAATTTAAATGGCTCTTCGTCAAAAACTAAACACAAGAAAGGGATTCTGTAGTGCCTTTGAATCGTTAGATAGATATATAAGAAGAAACAAATGACATAAATTATGAAAAAATAATAACCTTATTTGAAAAGATAAAACTGGGAATAATCGAAAATATTTGCAAGAATTTAAACTTATCAATTATGCTCCCTTAATATTGTTTTCGACATTTCCCTCGTCTTGTTACCATTGAGTAATTTAAACTTGCTTTCAATTGCTTGAAAAAATGCTTATTTACCCAACTGAACCATAAAACCCATATTTGCATACGGTCATCATTTTCAAAAAAATATATATATATTCTCAAAACTGACATTCAGACAATATATATATCTCTTCAGTGCAGATGAAATTAAATTCCTCATTTTTACTTTGTTATTCGTTTGCGGTTGTATCTTTACAGTGTTTAAGCGTGCATAGTTTTCCTTGACGCAACTCGTCTTATCACTAACGTAGTTCAAATCAACATCTCTATTTTATTCTTGCATTGTATGTTTTAATGCTTTTGAGATTCGAATATCAGTATGTTTGCGCTTTTTTCTACTTAAGCATTGTTAAACCAAAACCAATGAATAAATTACAGACGGACAAGACATAGAGACTAATGGACAAAACCGACTAACGTTATAGTCATTCAAAAGTGTTGGATTGCAAAAAATAAAATAAAAGTGACAACAAAAGATCATAGCAATTAGAGGGAAAGGCCAGTAAGGGAAATCCTTAAGAAGTACGACAGTATCAAAACACACAGCCCAATACAGAACATTTTATGCAAGCCGTCATATTCCCGACTTGGAACAGGCATTTCTTGTAATTGAATTTCTTGTAATTGTTAAAATCATAATTCGGAAGTAACACAAGTTGATTGTTGTATTTATTAAGATGCATAATTGTTCATTTTTTAAGAGCATATACTGCTACTTTAAGAAGTTCTGATCACATTTTTGTAATAGAGGTTTATATAGTTTTTACTTAATTTCTTTTTCTTTTATTCTTTTTCAAAATAAATACTTCCAAAATAATGTTAGATGAAATTAATAACGAACATGTTTGGACATTGATCTCACTTGCTGATTGGTCAATCATGTAAATGTCTAGTGTCAGTTTCTAGAAAAAGTGCAACCGGATGTTGATGAAATTAACACCTGCAGCATTGTCTAGCGAACTGGTTTTTGCATTTTTATGACTAAGATATCTCAATTTATTGATAATATGTAATTTTTATAAAAATATTACACTTAACTGCCCTTTGAATGAAAGGCGCAATGATACACATAGCAACGATGATAGCAACAAAATGGCGGCATACTAGAGACTGGAGACTACGGAGATCGCTTTTCGTTAAATAAATTGAGAAGGAATTAGACAAAAAATCTCTAACATTGTTTTCCGGTTTATTACGATAATTTCTCACATCTCGATAGTTAAATTTTCACATTTTAACGTTCTCGGGTAAACCTCGAACTTTAAAGTGTGAAAATTTAATTATCTCGATGTGAGAAATAAAAATAATATATACTGGAAACAATGTTAGAGACTATATTAACAACACCTGAATCTCATAAAAGATTATTGAATGAAACTGATAGCAAAATTTATTATTCAACTTCTAAAATATTCAACGTGATTCAAGAGACACTATGGCATATGTACTTACAATATATCATATGTAAATATATTAGGTACGTAGATGTCTTCTCATTTTCCTTGCCATTACTGATTTTCCATCAATATGTTCTGTTGACAATTAGAATAAAGATCAATCAGTATTTCATTACTTATTTTGCAACAAGTTCTTGTGGAAAAAACGAAATTGCAGCATGTCATATATGGTAACATAATAACAGGTTCATTGAACCGGAATTCTAGTACATTGCTTTATTCTAAGAAATTGAGTTAGCCTGTAACCACCTCGTTCAGGACGACAATTTACTTTATTTACTCTCACTTTGATTTAGGACTATGAGACAATAATCTATAATATCACACAAAAACCTTCAGAAATGGTCAAACCAATAACTAAGCTTAAATTTCTAATATTCATCTGATGATTAAATGATTATGTCGTTTCAGTCAAAGGCTTCTTGAGATTAAGGACGTTTGAGGGCATTCACTCACTGAAAACACTAAACCAACGTCAAATCGAAAACAGGAATACACGACTTAGTACATAAGAAAATATTGAACCCTTTTTAGTTCTGATTTTTTCTTTATTGTAAATCTGTTAATCATTTTTCAGTTTATGATATTTTTAGCGCACATTGTTTTTTGCCTCGTCCACTTTTGATGACTTTCAGTTTGTCAAAATTTCGATTCTTCGTTCATGAAATGGACTTTGACTGAAAACCATATGCAGGGAAACTCAATAACTAATGTAAAATAAAGAGTCTTAAACAAAGTAATAGTGTTTAAACATGGGCAAAAATGGGATATTAAACCAAAAAAAGCAGAACATTGAAGTCTAAAATCAAATATCCAAACACACCGCAATGCAGATATAACACATAAGGAGACGGCAATACTGAAATAACACATAAGGAGGCAACTTTAAAAAGACATTAAACCAAAAAATGAACTTATGATGCTTACCCTTCCGGAGCACCTGATGTGACTCTCAGTTTCACTGGAGTTCACACTGTGAGTGCTTTGTTTTAAATGTTGTGATTTCTGTTTCTGTGCTTTGTGTCTGTCTAGCGTCGTTGTTTTGTGTCTGGCGTCATCGTTTTCTGTGTTCTTGTTTTGGCCATGTCTTTGGACTTCGATTTTTGTAAATTTCACTCATTTGTTCTTTCGGTATTCTACTGCCGTTGTTTCTAAAATGCCACAAAAACTGAAGAATGTGCCGTGTGAAACCACGAAAAACTGGAGGTATTATTAGGGGTTCCTGAAGGGTAAGTATCATCTGCTCAACACATGACGTCAGTGATATGATACTTGATGCACTTTCAGATAAGATTTGAACACTTCTTTAATTTAGTTGTAAAAGGAGTTTTGGTGTATTCGAAATAAAGTGACACTTTGCACGTCCAAACCACTTTAAAAGAGCTTGATAGATAGAGCATTACAACACTTCAAAACAACTTGATTCATAATACATGTAGTGGAAGACAAGATATAAACATATGCGCTTACTATATATCTCCTCGGAACGTTAATATAAGGTCAATAAGCAGATGTCTTCTAATTTTCATTGTCAATCTTTATTTTCCATTACTTTCTTCTGCTGTCAAATGAAATAAAAACATAGAGTACAAACACTATTTGTTGCAACCACTTCTTGAAAAAAGAAGATATTTCCAGTCCGTGTGAACCTGTAAGTATGAAAGTTTATTGAACCGGATGTCTAGTAAATTTGATGTAGATTCCATTCCTAGAAAGTGATTAAGTCCTTTTACAACTTGTTATTTTAGTATTTTAACTGTAACAGCGGACAAATAAAATAGATTCTTAGCGATTCTAAGGTATGTGAGTGGCCTTAGTTACGTCAAATATAAGTGTATGTATTATGAACACCTTACCATTAAACCATGATAAGAATCCGATCCTAAAAATATAACTAAGTTCCCAATGATGAAAAATAAACATATTCATTCAGACAAATTACTTTTCATGTTCTATTTATATGAATCTACAGTGTACAATGCTATTTTTAGGGATCTTGAGAACATTCATGTGGTTTCTACGTTCAATGTCATATCCCCTCCTTGGTATACTTATCTTTTACTTGCTTCAGCTGACGAAAACAAATGTATTGGCACGCTGCAACTGTTTTATATTTGCTTTCATGTGTGTTTGGCTACCCATATTTCTTTCATTTGTAATGTTGATATTTATTTTTGAGAATTGTGATCTAGGACCTTAGCTGAAAAAAAAAGTTGTCATAATTTGAACAAAAAAAGAGAAAAATCAATTATACTTTCTAGGAAGCAATGTATGTGTTTATTGTTGAAGGCGTTAAGGTGAATTCAAGATGTCAACGTGCGAGGTGTTAGGTTTTTTTTAAACAAAAGTATCTTTTATCAGCTCCAATCTAAAAGTCCATTCCCTATAGATATAGCTTTCCTGAACTTTTTAGCACGATGCGTTTGCATGATACGAGTAATTACAAAAACTGCAAGACGATAGCTACATGTATGGCTGTAGGTAATTCTACACTGAAACAATTTGGCAGTAAATGACGTCAAATAATCACATCTGATAAGCTAGATCCACCATAACCAGAGGCTCCCAGGAGCATGTATCGCTCAGTTGCCACAATCAAGGTAACATTGTAAATATACAGTTGATCTTCAGTTTCTCAAACTTTCGTAGCTCGAACACCTCCAATATCTTGAACTGTTTTTAAAGTCTTATCATGTTTTACTATATTTTATTGTTGGGCTTTTTTGACAAAAAGCGTTCTTGCTTAGGACCACTTTCGACACCAGGTTTGAAGTCGAGAGGTCATTTTGTAAATGGCAGTCAACAAACAATTTTGAACATCGGTTTTGAAGTCGCAACATCAATATCTATTTGGAAATCAAATTTCATTGAAATTGGACAATGTTGAATTTTCCCGCCTTTTTTGGCNGTTTAGGAGGGGTCACACCCCGCAAGCCGGAGATACTGGGTCCTATTTCTATATCCCGGGGTTCCCTCGGGGTCCTCTGTTAGGATGGCTCATACTCCAAGCTCAGAGGATGCTGCGGGCCTATTCTTCAGCCGGGACCGCGCACGGCGGTGTAAATATACAGCTGATCTTCAGTTTCTCAAACTTTCGTAGCTCGAACACCTCCAATATCTTGAACTGTTTTTAAAGTCTTATCATCTTTTACTATATTTTATTGTTGGGCTTTTTTGACAAAAAGCGTTCTTGCTTAGGACCACTTTCGACACCAGGTTTGAAGTCGAGACGTCATTTTGTAAATGGCAGTCAACAAACAATTTTCAACATCGGTTTTGAAGTCGCAACATCAATATCTATTTGGAAATCAAATTTCATTGAAATTGGACAATGTTGAATTTTCCCGCCTTTTTTGGCGGCCATTTTAAAAATGGCGGTCAATGAACAATTTTTAACATCAGTTTTGAAGTTGCGACATCAAAACCTATTTGGAAACCAAATGTCATTGAAATCGGACAATGTTGAATTTTCTGGCCTTTTTCGGTGGCCGTTTTGAAAATGGCAGTCAACAAACAATTCTAAACACCAGTTTTGAAGTCGCAACATCAATATCTATTTGGAAACCAAATTTCATTGAAATCAGACAATGTTGAATTTTCCCACCTTTTTTGGCGGCCATTTTGAAAATGGCCGTCAATGAACAATTTTCAACATCAGTTTTGAAGTCGCCACAGCATGGCAAACATTTCATCAATTTACACTTAACCTTCATCTTCTATAGTTTTGGAAATAAAAGATGAAAAATACAAAAATTAAAAAAATTCGATGAAAAAGGGCAATAACTCCTACAAGGATTTATGGATTTTCTTCAAAATTTCAGGCTATGTAGATCTTGATATGCTGAACATTTTTACAATTTACATTTGACCTCTATCTGTTACACTTTTTGAAATAAAAAATAAAAGAACTAAAAATTTTTAAAATTTAACGGAAAAAGGGCTATAACTCCGAGACGGGTTTTCAGATTTTCTTCAAAATTGCACAGTAGGTAGATCTCGTCATGCTGATCATTTTTACACCACGTCAGATTTTTGATATCTGTAACGGTTTTCGAGTTATTAGCCAAAAACTGCAATTTACCCCTATGTTCTATTTTTAGCCACAGCAGCCATGTTGGTTTTCCGATCTGCACCAAAATCACAAACTTTAGTCTCCTCATGACAAGAAACATTGTTTAAAGCTTGGTTTCATTTGACCCAGTGGTTTCAGAGAACAAGATTAAAATGTAAGGCCCGTATTCATGAAGGAAGTTTAGAATAAACTTAGTTTAAGCATAAACCAGGTTTAGTTAAACTAGGATTAATTTTAAACTGGATTTAAATTTACTGGTATCACAAAACAAAATTAAACTTAGTTTAAGTAAACCTGGTTTAAACTGGGTTTAAAAATAAACAAAGTTTAAAAGATACGAAAACACAATGTTGCTGGCTCTGAATGCCTTAATGACATCATGATAGACTACACAAAAGCAGAATTGGAAGAAGGTAAAAAGGAAGGGATAATAAAGAGTTCTAATCCATATACAATGTAAGTTTTAATGAACCTTTTCCATTGATGTAGAGTTAGTCATGTGGAATTTTTTATTCTACAGTAATTTTTACCAGTCATTATCATAGGATTAAACACTGGTTTTTAGGAAATTATCTATGTATAAACTCCGGCAGCCCACTCACAAACTGAATAAAGTCCGAAGATCTTATGTAAAGTTTGTGAGTGAACTGTGGAAGAACATACATACTTTTCTTAAAACCAGTGTTTAATTCTTTTAATTCCAAACGAGTTGAAAAAATATTTTTGATCAGAGTAAACCATGTCTCTATTTGCTGCACTATATTTTCGTGCAGTGGATTAATGGGCAAACGGAAATATTGAAAAAAATATTTGTTTTGTTATTTATTACATTGACCAATGAAATTGAACGTTACAATTAAATTTGGAATTATTAGACGGTATATGACCGGTTTTGTCAGTCACTATCACTCTATGATAATAACCGGTCATTATCTCTGATGATAATGGTTGACAAACCTGTCATTATCATCTGATAATGACTGGTTAATAATATACAGTTATTGACTGGGTCCGAAAACAGCTGTTGTTTGAGGACCCAGTCTATAACTGTTTTGTTATACCTTCTCATGTTTAATGAATACGCTTCATTTCATCTGAATACAATTCACGTCGCCAATTTGGTTATGCAGACAACAGGAGATCATGTGATATGGGCGTGATATTTTTTAACCAATCGAAATAAGGCAGGTGGTCAACAGATTGGTGTCGGTCAACAGACTGAAAACTGTTGACTGGTCAACAGATCGTTTTTGGTATGAGAAATAAAACAGACAAATTGTCGATATTTTTCCCCATTGCATTTATATAAGGAAAATATTATAAGATATAACAAAATTGTCTCTCGAATTTGAATGCAATGTAGGGAAACACTTTCAATTCAGACAACAAAACCATATCAAAATCAATATAAATAGATGGCAGAATGCGATTCAATTTCTTATAATCCTCAATGAAATAAAAATAATAATTCATGAAAAAGTGGTCATTATTGTGAAATTTAGACTGCAGGCAGTTTAAGTTTAAGGATAATGGCAACTTTCCATTAACTATTATATAAATAAACTTTTTCTGTCACAAATAGAATGTACTCAAGATTATATGTCGTTTCCTTATACTGTTCCTTTAAATTAGTATGTGAATTTTGTTGTTCTGATTCCACCAAGATAGTTAAGGGACGACATAGCATTCAGGGAACATTATAACATTTTGAAGAAACAAGATGACTTTGTTGGGGAAATAATAAAATATCTTTACAGCAACAACATAACCTGTCTCATACAGTTTGTACACTATAGAAAGGCTTTATTTTTCATAACATTTGAACATGCATATATTGAAAATATGCA
>MJUU01050650.1:76517-131057 GCA_002080025.1 Modiolus philippinarum | reverse complement strand
TCTTGTTTTACATTTAATGTAAAACAATAATCATGAATTTTTTGCTTGACAAATTTATGGTCTCATGTCATTTACTCCATATCCTTTCGTAAAATATTGATTAACTTTTAGACAACGTTCTCATTGGGGGTTAATATTTTAAGAAAGGTTCCTTTATACACCACATTTATATTGTTGTGGGTTGTGCAAATAAGCTTAAGGTGTCTCTGTCGTGATCACAAATAAAAGTCAAACATTTTTTAAAAAATGTACTTATAAATCCGGCTGATATCTCTTTTAAATTTGACCCAGAATATATCGCATTAAAAGGGACGTCGACCAAAACTCCGTAAATAACATAATCTTTAATGTTTATTGACAAAGAATTCATATTTATCTCTGAAAGTAGGTCAATGTCAAATGTCTTAATCTATCACAAAGCTTTTTAACTACACCTGGATGATTTTATATAAAATATTTTGGGTAGAATGATCAATTTGGCAGTAAAACAGAGTTCATGTTCATCTTCGAAAGTTCAAAATTAATGTAGAAATGAATGTTTATAAAATTTAATAAAAATTCACAGAGAAATTCTTAATTATTGTATATTATATAACAATTCTTTAGCAATATGTCAAAATATATGTCGATTGATTTACAACTAAGTATATGGAAGTAATGTAAAGTTTGCAAGTTGTCAAATGTTAAAGTCAACATATTTGTGAGATTTTCATTTTTGAGGAAGATTTGAAATCTACAATAATATACATGTATATGAAAAAGTCATGCATGTGTATTGCTAATAAAATATTTTTTGCATAGATTCGATTCCACATTTTTGTTAGAAAATGTATCGGTGAAGTTTTATCCAATTTAAAAAGCTGTTTTGTTTTCCAATAATCTTCTAAGTTTCATGTAAACGATGGTCATTTCAGATACATACTTATTGTGTGAAATACTACCAAGGTACATTGCTCACAATTTTATTTAGAAGATTGGTGGATCTTGGTTGTACTAAAAAAATGGTATAAAACCATTTGTTTACATACTTGTTTATAAGGTATTTAGGCATCCTATTTTGACAGTTTATGCATTTGATTCCTTGATACGTATACCAGAGAAGAATTATATATGTTTAACTAGAAGAATTATATATGTTTAACTATTTTTATTAACAATTGTGATACTACATTAATAATCGGAAGAGAACAGGAAACAACCACAATTAATGAAAATTTCAATAACATGCCATTTTCGAATATTTCTTCTGAGGAATTGTAGCTTAGTATTTTTGTTTACTTAATCAGTTGTAACTTCAGTACTTTGTTATTTGCTACTAGTATACTATACATGATATGGCCTTATAACAATCTTCCCAACTCGACCGATTCCGTGCCTTACAGCAAAGAATTCGGTCCAAGTTTGATGATTTGGTCTTATACATACGTGTATCAGGATACCATTTTAAAAAAGCGAAAATGAAGTTTCGAGTGACATATAGAAATTATATCACCCTGTTGTTTTTGACAACAAAACGGCTCCAAAGTATGTTGCATCTTTTGTAAGGTCAATTGTTGTTCCGGAAATCATATTTTTGATTTCAATGATTTCATTCTTTTGAACACGAAGCACACTTGTGATGCTACAAGTTTTCATCTTTTTATTTTTATGTTTTTGAGGTCCATGTTCATAGATATCTACACCTTCTATGCATCTTAGAACTGTGTCTGTATTTGTCCCGCTTCTGTGATGGATGATAGCTATTTCTTCCCTTGGTGCAATATCATAAAATACGACCTGTAAAATATAAAACAGTAATTATTGTACTGTCGTTGTTGTGTAAAAATGGCAATACAGTTATGATAAGTCTTTTCGATTGCATTTCCCTTAACGTTGTTTCAATAAAAAAACGGAAAGCACACGATTACAAACATCAAAGTCCAGAGACAAGGCAAAATCAAGAACACCAGAAGACGGAAGACCACAGACACTACATGCCCACGAAACACACAACCACTACATATACAACACAAAAAACTAAAGCACTAACAGTGTGAACTCTCAAAAAACAGAGTGACATCATGTGCTCCGGAAGGGTAAACATTTCCTGCAATGTGCTGCTTACCTTTATTCCCTCTTTAACATGACAAATAAGTGATAATCTAGAATTACAATTTCAAAAACACGACAATTTTAAGTTTATACAATTACAGAAACATGACATATAAAAATAAACAAAAAATTGATATTTTTGAATCTCAAGAAGAGATTTTTATATTAATTAAAGTACATTATACTTACCACATTAACAAATAGAATATTCGCGCGTTTTAGTGTCTCATTCGCAATGTTTTGAGATGACCCAAAATTAAACATCACGTGATGCTGTCATCTCATAGTGGTCATGTGACCATCACACCTGTAATACGTAATCAACATACCTGTAACTAATTCGCGCCAGTCTAAAATTTTTGGCACTATAATTACAATAAAGAAATTTATGTTGGGGTGGTTGGATGGTCTGTGGTAAGTATAATGTACTTTAATTAATATAAAAATCTCTTCTTGAGATTCAAAAATATCCATTTTTATATTAATTCGTACATTATACTTAACACATTAACAAATAGAATACTGTATCCTTTAAAGGTGGTTGGATAAATTTCTGTGATTCTCAGATCATCTAATCATCACAACATACATATGAAATATCTAACAGTTTATAACTGTTCATAGAAAAGAACACATGAATTCTTATTTTATTATAATTCTTTTACCCAATCTCATACTGGTAGTTATACAAGATGGTAACAGAACAGGTTCCATCAGGATAAAAACATCAGAATTCTATGCTGTAAGCCGTTTATTATATCAAATATTATATAATTTATTGTACATGCAAATATTTGTGAGAAACTAAATTTCTCGAATGAAATCTTACAGAAATATATAATGAAACCCAATCTGCTGCTTTGATTATCGACTTATTCAGGAAGCCTTTCAAATTTGTATAAAGCCCAAGTAGGGGCAATATTCATTTAGTTTCACATCTAGATGAGTATGCAGTTTGAAGTGTTTAGAGTACATGCAGATGTAGTAAATGAATAAGTAAACCTTATGGAGTAAATGTACATGGAAACTCAAGGAGTAATTGTACATGGAAAATAATTGGAGCAGATGTACATTGGATGAAATCTCTCCAATTATATGTCGAGTTCATTCAATGCATCATGATGTTCTTCTACAACTTGAATTCATCACGAGAATTAAGAGTTTTCTTTTTTAAAGAGACAAAAGATTTGCCTATTACTTTAAGCAATAAGCATTAAGAATCTATACATTGTTTTCTGAAAAACAAGAAATAAAAACTTGTACGTGAAAAACATCCTGTCTATTTTATGTTTTGATAAACTATGTTTAATGAAAGTTTCCCTGACTATTGAATTTAATTGACTCTTGAAAACTGAACATCACTACACCTAAGAAAAGTTGTAATAGCAAAGGAAAACGTTTCGAATTTGGTTAATTTCCATTGAGCTATTTTATGAGGTTCAAAAAAAAGGTTCTTGCAATGTGACAATAACTATTTTCAAAATCATCCAGGGAGTCGTTATGCTTAAGGAGTCTTGATTGAAACCCATATTTGATCAAACAAGACAATGTATGCTTATCGTCCTACAGGACAATTCTGCAGTGATGGTAAAGTTGCTAATATTATGGTCTAATAGCCTGATATAGTTCTAATAGCAAATTAGACTGAAAGAACAAAGCCAGGAAAAACTTTGTCTGGTATGAAGTGGAAAAGGATTGATATCCCTCTCACCACACCAACTACTGATATAATTTTATACCGTAATGCAGTGATGAAGTTCTCTGGTCGATTCAGAAAACCCAATGCTTTAAATTCTTTGTAGGAGAGTTAAATTCTTAAGATTTTCCATTGAGGAATTTCAATGATAACTTTGATTTACTCATGATCAAGAGTTTGTAGTAAAGGTAACTGCATCTAGATGTCTAGTAGTTCTGTACTATGAGGAAAACAGCATTTCCTTGGCAACATTGGCGAGAAATTGTAAAGAAAATGTAACATATTACCAGTAAAAAAGAAGAGAATGCACAAGTTACCACTTTTTTGATATGATCGAAGTACCTAGTGCTTAAGTATTCAGTGCTAAAGCACTCACAGTTTCAACCAAAGCAAACAAAAGGAAAATTGTTTTAACTTCTTTTTCTTTTGACATAAACATGTATTATATGTTTCTCAAAAGATAAAATATATGACCGACAATTTATTTGTTAACCATACTGTTGGTCAAGTTATCCTTTGGTCAAGACATTCTTCTTGCCCAACCACGATACAAGTTGTTTTCAATAATATTCTAAGTGGTCAACGGCCAGATTTAAAAGACTTGGATATTGCTTGTAAGGTCGTTTTGGGTAAAACAAATGAAATAGTTAACCCATAACTCATTTCAAGACAATTTATGTGCTACTTAATTTCAAGTGTAATTCATTCCTCAAGAAATACAAATTCATAAAATAACCTCCATAACCTGTGTTGGAAGCATTTAACGTCCGTAACAGTGTTGTTACTTGATACTTAATATCAGCCTTTGTGCATGTTGGTCCCATCATCCATAATGTGATTTCAGATTTTGGGCAAAAGGTAAACCTCGTGAAAATTACCTCCCTCCAAAAAACCAAAATTATGAAGTAAATTTTTCTAAATTTGAAATATATCCATTGGTGGGAACACAATACCCATGTCCATGTGTAAGTCTGACTGGTAGATTTTGTAAATTTTTCTTTGTTTATTATAAACCCTAGAGTAACCATCAAAATGACACATTGTTGTCATTTTCATAACCATAAAACCAATGAAACTTAATTTGGTTACTTTAAGCCAATTGTCTAAGTATTCCAGCTGATGTAAATTTGTAACAAAATTTAAGATTCTTGGAGTGGAGGTTCCTCAAATGAACATTATTTATTTTGTTAGTACAAGTATTGTCTATCTGTACAAAACAACAGTTTATTTGGTTTTGAAGAAGTGGTTATAAATAGGCATACATGTATGCCGAACAGATTGACACAAAATTGCCCAAACCATTTGGTCATATTAAATTCATTAGTTTTGTGTCCATTTTGAAAGAGATTTATTTAAAATGTTTAAAAATTAGAGGTCTCAATTTGGTTGTCATTTTAAATTGCTTTTTCTTTGGAAAACAGAAGACGGTAATGTAAAAATATGTTCTTGTCTGATTGAACCATTTCTAACACACATATATACATGTATATATATATTTAAAGAAAATATTTGGTTCCCTTAAGAGAATATCTACATTTTATTTGGGCACATAAGTTTACTTCATCCTTGACCAAAGAGATTTTACCGTCTTAATTGTAACTCTTTTTAATTATAACCATGATAACAGAAGCAATTGTCTGTTTTTATCTTTTCTGAATCCCGAAGATATATTGAGAAGGTATTATATTGTGATTTCTGGACACATTAATTGACATTAAAATTACTTTCCAATAGCCACTACTGTTGCTTTCAGGAACAGAAGAAGTATGACTATTGTTTAAATCTGGTATTTATGTTCCTTCCCAAAAGGGTAGTTAAAAATACTCTTTTAAACACAACTCATTGTGGTAATTTTAAAGTCGTTATTTAGACTTCGTGATATTTAGACCTCCGACAAACCTGAATCATGATCAGTTGTTATAATTCTAATCGACAATGGAAAGATATTGAGTAAATGCACACTACACAAAATCTCAACAATTTCATGTGTACAAGAACATGTATTTACGGTAAGCCACATTTCTACATGTTTGGTCCAAGGACTAATGAGCCTGGCAGAAAATATCCCTTATAGTCCGTCAAATTTGTTATTGTCTTTAAAGGTCCTTCAATGAAGTAGTAAATTTCTACTGTTTATATAAAACCCAAATTTTTATTTTATTATTTTTTTAACATTCTAGCAGAGATCTGTCACTGAAAACCAAGTTTCTCAGCATGTTATAGAGATGTACATATATTTAATAAATAATTATAAATGATAGGCCCAACCAAATAAGGACATTATTATCACTGATATGTGTTGTTTCTTTTGTTAATTATTATAAACCGTTTGTGACATCAATGCACATTAATGGTCCAAGTAAATGAAACAAACCTTGAAACTAAAACATGTACATAAAATTACTGTTAACTCTAGCATGTACTAAATAACATGCAGTCAACCTATCCAACTACTACATCAATGATATCTTTCTATATGGCCATCTATGACTGACCAAAGACGAGACCAACACTACCCTGTGTTGTTTTATTTCATTCCGTGTGAAACATTATATGTTTGAAAAAGTAACTTTTTTTACATTCTCCTGTTGAGAATCTAAACAAATGTTGAAGACTAGCAGATTCTAAAATTGCCATTTTCAACTAGCTTACAAAAGAATCTGTGACAGCAGAAAAATTAACAGTTAATGTAAATCCTCTTGACCTGATTTAACTGTTATGACATTTCTGACATGATGTCAAAGTCATTTTTGTCACTTTTTTAGCTAATTCTAGGGGACCCTAGTTCCTCGTCCAAATTAGCATCTAATGACAGTATCGGCATACGCTCCCCTGAAGGGACGTGACCCGAAGTGTCGCAAACAGATATAGGCAGAGCCGAACTCTCCTTGTTCTGTTTCTCTTGACAGATAAATAAAACTTTATTTATGTGTACACAACATAAATTTACGATACAGACTGTCAAAAAGTTACATTCGTAAACAAACAGATTCTACATCGAAAAGTATCATGAACGATATCCTCGAACGCTTCTTACAAGCGTCATACCGAGATTTAATGTCCGTAAAGACATTATCTAGATTTCATACCAGAAGTCTGGCTAGCCTATGTCTCTTCTGCTCGGGCACCAAAAACTACACACAATCGTCCTGGTCGTACGTTCAATATGACGGGACCATTGAGTAGAGATAATCTTAGTTTCGTATTTATTGGATTCACAATCCAAACATCCAATATACTATCAAAAATCATGACAAATGTACAGAAATTTGCCATTGAAAATTGACCGAAAATTTCGAGACACCTTCTCAGTTCAACGCAAAATTTAATACTGGCGCGAATTAGTTACAGGTATGTTGATTACGTATTACAGGTGTGATGGTCACATGACCACTATGAGATGACAACATCACATGATGTTTAATTTTGGGTCATCTCAAAACATTGCGAATGAGACACTAAAACGTGCGAATATTCTATTTGTTAATGTGGTAAGTATAATGTACGAATTAGTATAAAAATGGACGACGCCACAAAACTTAACCTAAATAAACTCTATCATCAGGTGAAAAAATAGAAAAAAGACTTGTCGGCTACATACCAGAAACAAATATTCAATGATAACAAGCTTGAAAATTTGTATAAGAAAAAAGCGATCGGCTTGTTATAGCTATAACAATGCACACTTAACTTTCAACACTTAATTAATTTTGGTTCCTTATTTACATTTCTTTTGTTTTTAGTTCTCTATCGGTTGTTATATATCCTCAGGTTTATGGTGTTTCAAAAATTTTGATCTGATCTGCGTCTGATTTGAAGACACACAATTGTCGAAATTCGCATCTGCATAAACTGAATTATCAGTAACTTCGGTATTTTGTAATTCATAACACTGAGGCGATGCCTCTGCTGGTGGACTGTTAGTCCACGAGGGTACTCACCAACCTAGAAGTCAGTACTTCGGTGCTGACTCGAAAATCGATAACATTTATGTCACTCTGTTTTTTTAGAGTTTTAGTTGTTAGTGCGTTAATGTTGAGTGTTGTATTTGTAGTGTTCGTGTGTTTTGTCGTAGTGTTGCGCCTTTAGTCTTATGTTTCTTATGTTTTAGTTTTTGCATTGTGTCTTGACTTTGATTTAGTTAATTTTGTGCTTTGTTCCATAGGTATTCTATTACCGCTGTTTTACACTTGCCATAACTAAATCTAATGAAGTTTTGTTTAAAATTAAGGAATATCTCCGTGCGTAGCTCTCTAATTAGTTGATATTGGCTTATATTATTAATATCCTCTCTAGTAGCTTTTACACGTATTTCGGTTTATGAATTTCGAAATGTTTTTTGTTTGTTTTTTTATTTGATCTGCCCTAAAGAGACATAAGTTGTAGAAAATCTTAGAAAAAATTAGAAAAATCATAATCTTAGAAAAGTTTAGTTCCTTGATAGTGCTTTAGTTTTGTGGCGTTCTTGTTCATTTTTTATTCGTTTTGTCTTTGTCATACTGTCTCAATTCGTGTTGCTGTGAATTGCCGTATTTTTGGATTTATGATATTCCTCGTTCTTGCTTCGATATTCGTTTGCCGATGTATTGTAGAAATGTGCATCTCTAGAAACTATATTAATCTATCTGCAACTTCGGTATTTTGTTATTTACCGACCGATGCCTCTGCTGGTGGACTGTAAATCACCTAGGGTACTTACGAACCCAATAGTCAGGAATTCGAAATCCGATTATATTTTGACAATTGATATTAAGATCCTAGTGGTTATTTGTGGTCTTTTGGCTTTTACACGTACTTGTGTTCATTGATTTCGATTTTTTTTTATTTGATCAGCACCGAAGAAAAGCAAGTTGTCGAAATGCACAAATGCAGATACTAAATTATCAACAACTTCGGTAAATTGTTATTTATCAACTATTCTAATATGCCGCCCTTTTTTCGTTGATAAAATTTTAAATGTGGGTGTTTTTTCTGTTTTTGTTGTTTCAAATATAACTTAATCAGGCAGTAAATGGAACCAGCTTCGATTTTAAAATATCCGTAATTGATGTTTCATGACAGAATATTCATAAGCATATATGTATAAGTATCTTGTATTAAATGAAATTATGAATATGTAGTTTGTATGTCAATGTGTTTTGTAGGTATTTTTTAACATATTCTATTTCTTGTTTCAATCCCAATGTTGTCCTGTAAGAGCCGGTTTGAAATTTCAAAACGTTTGTTCGATATTTGATAATCGAAATAAATTATTGCAATTGTGCTATATGCGAATAAGAACATGATATACTAACTACTGGGCTGCTTAATACATGTACCCTTGGGACTCACAGTCCACTAGCAGAGGCATCAACCAATATAGCTAAATACCAAAAATTACAGTAAATTTAAATTATATATAATAATTGTAAAAAAAAAGGTCTGAAAATGTTCCATTCCAATAATCTATTTCTTAAATATAAAATGACTGATGTAATGTAAAAATACTTTTGATGCAGTTAGGCTGGATTTTATAACTTCTTGTTAAACTGATACTTTCAAATCGTTTTCCGTTGATACGGTCTCATTTTATTTTTTTTCTTCCAAGTCGCCGGAATTGCAATGTGCAAAACTCAAATATATCTAAGGTATGCTTTATACTACCTCTGGACAGGCAATATTTTTTGTTTGACAAGGCCTTTAGTGCAAAACAAGAATAATAGTCGATATTTTAAAATTAATTGTTTGAATATACGAAGACAAGACATACTATGAAATTCTTCAACATGGAGAGGTAGTTTTTTCGGAAGAGCTCTCTCATGATTATAGATAATTTGATCCATAATCATTGTACAGCATACAGTTGTGTTTTATTTTTGCCTTCTTTTTCTCAATACATTGTCATTTTTTATTTGTTTTTGGTATGGAGGTGTAATGCTCCAACAAATTTCATTGAGTATCAAATCTTCCAACAATGTTTTAATATATTTTACCTGTAAACCTACATGAAAGTAAACAAGATATATTCCAGATTCCTTTGCTATATATTTTCCGTTTTCTCCGTCGCTAAAAGGGTTATCAATATTTCCCCAGTTTGATCTTTCTAAAAATGTTATAGTCTGGCGTTTTTCTGAAAAAAAAAACATGAAAATATCAAAACAAAATGTGGAAGATTTGTTGTGCAATATTCATTAATTGTAAGGTCGCTTTGGAAATATCTCCAAAAAAAAACGAAACATAATAGTGATATATTGTAGAAAAAATTATTTATTTTTACTTGAAGTTATTAAGTTGCAAAACAGTTCCCAGATTTTGGTAATATTTCGCACCTCAATGGCTACCTCTTACTTAAAGATCTTCATTGACCTTACTATCATTTACTTCTATTAAAACAGATATGAATGCATGGGACGTACAGTCCATTCACTAATCTACAGTAAAAAGTACAAATATCATAGGGATTCCCTTTATGTCTGGATAAAACTAATTTACCTTAATGGGAAAGGTTTTATTCAGAAATGAAATTCAGTTGAAATCCTGAATGTTGTTGACCATGCTTTCCATATATTTCAAGCTTAAAAGTCTTCTGAAATTGCCGTACTTTAATATTGGAAAACATCTTAGAAGTTCTTTCCCATCGGAAAAACATTTTAAATCTAAAATTTGTTTTTGAAAATGACCTTTCATAGCTGCTTAAGCCTTTAATGACATGAAAACAAGGTGTTATGGTGCAAAGTATTTATATAATGAATCAAAAGGTGAACCCGAGAATTCCGAAAAAGCTGAACTCACTTAGATTCAAGACGAGATTTCTAACATTAAGACATTGCATTTTCTAAATAATATCAGTAACTATCGACCAATGGGTTGGTGAATACCCACCTGGACAAAAAGTCCTCAGCAGTTGCATCGGCCCAGCGGCCAAGTCCTTTGATTTCAATAAAAATCATATTCTTTCATTGAACAATTTCCAATGTAAGGATTACCTCCATCTTATATACCGAAATGAACTCGAAATTAAAGACATATGCATTAACTAATAATCTTTAACGTCTTAATTAATTGATATGATAGAGGATTAAAGGTCCCAGGACATGATTTTTATAAATTGAAAACCTTGTGTAAACTTCGATTTAACATGCGAATAAATTAAAGGAAATCGCCGACTTCATTTTTAGGCTACAATAAATGCATTTACTCATTTTTTTTTTCATTGAAATAGGGGTTATAGCAAAATCACCGAACACAACTATCAAGAGCTGTGAATATTTAAAAGAGGATTGATATATTTTTATGGTATAATGGTAACTCCCAACATATTTGCCCATGAATAGGACCTAATATCTCTGACTCTCGACGATATGATCCCTTGTAAACGGGACTGATCCTCCGGAGTGATTCCTGTGAAAAAGAAATTGGACACAGTATCCGTGGCTGATGGGAACAACCCTTCAAAAACTCAGTGTCCATTGTTGTGCAGAAGGAGTAAATAAAAGCCAACCTTTGGTTGGGATGTGAACTGAGGTCAACTTTTTCTGAACGTAAAAGAATCCTTGTATAAAGTTCTTTTTGAGTTGGCGGTAGATGGATGGCTACAAGGCAAAATTTTCCACCCATTTTAATTTCACTCTACTTTTCCAGTGTCATTCAGAAATCGACCGTCTCGTGGCTCTTTCCGTACCAAAATTTGTTGTCCTCTTGATATAGTTGTAACATTAGATAGTAGACGTTAAACAATATTCAATTTATTAATCAACTTACTTTACTACAACTTTATTGTTGCGAGGACTTAAATGATATATGACCAGCAATGACCAAATGCCGAGAAATCTCAGTGTAAGAATACATTTGCAATGTAAGCTTCAAATAAAACTCACTCAGACTCGTATATGTTCTGTTTCGACACACTTTGCCTTGCCACATGGGTTTGCAGCCAACTTAACAAAAATACAATATAAATCTTTAAATGATATATTCTTATTTTGAAATATACCTTTTGAGTTTTGGATTTAGATACAACAAATAAGGGGTGATTAAAACATCATCTCTTTATGTCATTGGCGTTATTGCAAATTCCAAATTAGAATAGTAAACGTTCCCGGAGACTGAAAAAAATCCTATTTTTCTAATTTGACTTTGGAGAATAAAGATGTAAAGATAGCTTTTTAAAAATGTTTTATGTCTAATGTCTGTTTCCAATCTATTATGATGATCGAAAAAAAATGTATAATAAATATATTGTCGTTGTCATTTTTCTTGATTTTTTAAGACGAAAATCTCATTTCTAAACAATACTATTTCCTCTATTCTTTACTTATAAGTACAGTGATGAATTGCACAAACGATGAGGATACTTTGCAGATTGATATTGTTCAATTGTCTCCAAAACATGCAGCCAATCTAATGTAGCATATGCATTATCTTCAGAACAAGGAATCATTGTGTTAATTTTTGATTTTCATGGGAAAATGGTTTTAGTTGATTCATCAGAAAAAAAATTGTGTCATGCTTTCTAACAAACTGGATGTGCGTTTCATGAAAATATAACATATTTAAATCTTTAGAAAAAATTCAACAAAATTTGTTTACAGTTTTTCATCCATCCATTATCAAAATAGAAAGATGTTGATAAAACTGAGGATCAGTAGTACAGGAAAAATGCAAGATCATATTCAAGTATTTAGAGAACTAAAAGTGAAAGTTTACATGCACTTCCAACAAAATAAAATGCTGAATACGTCAATGCAGGTTACCACTAGTATGTTTTAAATTATTTTAAATTTTTACCTTCTTTAATAACACCATTTTCTTTGATCTTCCATGAATCGTCTACGGTTATATCTCTCATGAAATTACTTGTATAATGAGCCGCCATAGGATGCATCTAAAATGAGTGATTTAAAATAAATGCAGATACTATACTAGCAATTTCACTTTTATAAGGTAAACGATGAAAGAATATGGATTAAATACGCAAAGTCTTCTTGTTGAACCAAGCAAAGGTCTTTCCACTAGGTGCATCTATGTGTATTATCGTTCGAATATTTACATCGTATCTACCCCAGTGAACTTGAAATTAAAGAGACAACCGATACACCCGATTCTGCTTCATACCTTGACCTTTTGTTGTACATTGACGAACATGGACGTCTGAAATCTAGATTATATGACAAACGTGATGATTTTGACTTTCCAATTGTGAACTTTCCCTTTCTCTGCAGCAATATACCTGCATCCCCAGCATATGGAGTATATATTTCACAATTAATTCGTTACTGTAGAGCGTGCAGTACATACAGTGACTTTGTGGAAAGAGCAAAAGCACTGTCACAAAAACTGCTAAGTCAGGGATATGTTCAGCCTTTGTTACTTTCGTCCCTTCAGAAATTCTATGGCCGTCACCACGACATCATAGATAGATATGAAATGTCAGTGTCACAAATAAAAACTGACATTTTCAGCTAGATTCGCGTCTTCCCTGATTTGACATTACCGGTTTCGACTTTACCCTGAATTGACCCACTGACAGTGTGACGGGTGCTGTGCACAGAGCAGGACATGCTCACCCTTCCGGACCACCTGATGTCGCTTTCGGTTTTTATGGGAGTTCACACTGTCAGTGCTTTAGTTTTTTGTGTTGTCTTGTTAAATTTTAGTTTTGTCTTCGTTAGTGATGTCTGTGGTACCGATCTGTCCTTGTCCACGTTTGAATACTAAAATGATTACAAAAGCTTTTCAAAATTTCACCTTGGTACTGTTTGGGGTTAGAGAAGTTACACGTACCATGGTTTTAGTTGGTTTTGTCTAAGGGTTAGAAAATGGCAATAACCAATCAGTTACCTAACAGATGTTTCAGAACATATACCTCACTGACCGTGTGACGGGTGCTGTGTGCAGAGCAGGACATGCTTACCCTTCCGGGGCACCTGATGTCACTCTTGTTTATTGAGAGTTCACACTGTTAGTGCTTTAGTTTTTTGTGTTGTATATGTAACGTTCGTGTGTTTTGTGGGCATGTGGTGTCTTTGGTCTTCCGTCTTTTGGTGTTCTTGCTTTTGCCTTGTCTCTGGACTTTGATTTGTGTAATCTTGTGCTTTGTTCCTTCGGTATTCTACTGCCGTTGTTTTCCACTCAACAGAAAGTGTTTGAGTTTGTATATTTCCAAATTACACCTTTTGTGATAAAATCGTTACCTCAGTCAAGATATTCTATGTGAATAGCAAATAGTATACTTTATTTGTATCTGAAACTTACTACAGGTTGTCCAGGATCGCCCTTTTCACCTTTCGTGCCTACAAAAAGATATTTTATTAGCTTTTCTTAGATAAACTTGTTGAAAAAAATGAAAACGTTTGATAAAAAACGATAGGTTTCCTGTCTTTTCACGAAACAAATCAAACTGATTACCATAAAAAAACAGAAATTAGTATGGGTATCACATATGATATCGCACTTGTAGTGTGAAGAAAACAGCTCAACTTAAATCAAGCACGTGATTTGTGAATGTCTACAGATAATGTCTCTTCAGTTGTATGGGGGGGGGGGGTAGAACATGGAAAATGTAACCAAAATTATGGCAGAGAACCAAACTAAGAGCTGCTTAGATGAAATATAGTACCATTTGGCTGTTACTTAAAATTACATGACACTTGAAAAATAACAAAAATAAGAACATTACGCGAATGAAAAGATGCAAAATTGTGCATTTTATTACTACGAAATGTTAAAAATTGGATAACAGGAAACACCTACAATGGCTGAAAATTATAATTACATGCAACAATTTGCAAGGTAACTACACGTATAAGACAAAAGACAAACGTAGACAACGATAGGAACTCGGGAGAGTCGGACTTGGTACCGGCACTAGCAAAAGACAGCGGTAGGGTTAAACTGGTTTATAGGTACCCAAACCTCCCCTTTATCTGTCCCGTTTCCCTATAGTATAAAACATACGAATAAAACCCAATACAGATAGACTACTAACTAATATATGCCTATATAGGACATATCAAATTTTGACTTTGTCTCATGTGCATTTACTCCATTTTTTTCAATGTTATTGACTGCATTTTTCACTTTTTAATTTCATCATGATGCCCAAGAACGACAAGACTGGGTGATCATAACTTATTTGCGGATATTATTAGTCTTTTTCTAATCAAACCAGTCTTATTCTCTTTGCAGTCGATCTAACATCAATGGAACAGCATTTACAGACCTGGATGCAAAGGAGAGTTACAACCTATTTATTGCACAGACTTAATCGAATAGGTATTATAGGTGTGTTTTGTTATTTGTAAGGAATAAAATAATGTAAGTAACATTTTTGCAATTGCAAAGGATATCTTATTTCAACACACAATTATTATATTATCCGTGACATTCCGAGAAAAAAAATACAGAGTATAGTTTACTATGTGTAGTTGTTCACGTTCGAGCAAGTTAATATGTGCATTGGCACAATGACAAAAAATAGGAAACGTACGTGAAAAGAAAAAGATAAGCTAATGCTATATTTTTATCCAGTTTTATAAATGTACTGCAATTATAGACGGTTAATGAAGAAGTAATGTAAAGATATGGACCTAATAACATGATCAAATTACAAACCCAGTAAAGTATATTTGATAAAATACTATGATTAAGTTGAATTAGTGTTCCGTGCTGCACTGGTACAAAAAGGGTTTCAAATGTTTTTGCCTATTTCGATGCATATTTTGTTTTTTTTTACATTTATTTATTATTTGCTTGCGTATTGGAAAGAAGCATAAAAAATGGAAGAATGTGTCCACGGGACACGGATGCCCCCGCCTCCGTGCAATCGAAACCCTTAAATTATTAAAGGCATAACTATGTACAATATATATATCAAATAATTATAAAAAAGGATCTTTCTCTTGTGATAAATAGCCACAGGAACTGGTTTGGTTTTGATATAATCTGTAGTTTCAACAAATAATCTGAGAAACAGTCTAATATGTAATACTTATCTATTTTTAGCAACTGTGACCTTGACCTTGGGGGTAACAACCCTAAAATCTATGGGATTATGTCTTTTGTAATAAGTAAGCAAGTGAACAAGTTTGGTTTTGATCAGATGCAGGATACTCAAGTTATCATCCTGAAACCAAAATTTTATTGAAATTTTAGTCTATTCTTAGCAACTGTGACTTGACCTTGGGGGTACCAACCCGTAAATCAAAAGGGCTCTGTCTTGGGTGATAAGTAAGCATGTGACCAAGTTTGGTTTTGTTCTGATGTAGGATACTCAAGTTATCATCCGGAAACAAAAATTTTATTGAAATTTTAGTATATTTTTTGCAACTGTGACCTTGACCTTGGGGGTACCAACCAGGTAATCGATAGGGCTCTGTCTTGGGTGATAAGTAAGCATGTGACTAAGTTTAGCTTTGATCCGATGCAGGATACTCAAGTTATCTTCCGGAAACCAAAAAGATGGACGTACGGACGGACGGACCTACGTACGGACGGACGGACGTACGGAACAGGGTAAACCTTAATACCGCCAACCGCCTAGCCGCGGGGGCATAAAAAACTAAGTTTTAAAGTAACGACATAATTTACATAATTTCGAATTCAGAATTAGATAAAATGGTTAGATTATCGAAAAGAAATGACAGAAGAGATAGATCAGGTGGACTAATCGAAAAAGATGTTTACCTTGAATGCCGGGAGGACCTTGCTTTCCACGTTCCCCTTTTGGACCAGTCTTACCCCGTGGTCCTCTCTTTCCACGTCTACCTCTACATTTGCACTTTCGATCTGAAAATGATGATTATATCACTTGTTTGGATAATTTAGATAACAGATATGAATGCATCTAGCAAAAAATATTTTAATATCTTTTATATTGATGAAAACAATTTGTTTGATTTCAGGAGTTTCGAAAATGTTATGAGTTTATCTTTATAGTTAGTTTGACGATAATTTTACCAACGTTTGTACCTCTCTTGATGTGAGTTTTACTTTTGTTCCTTTTGTTCCTTGTAGTGTTCCGGTGAGCGTGTCGTTTATTAAGATGATTGTGGATGGAATATACTGGCAAACTGTTTCCGGCGCTGTCCAATGACTCCCTTGGCTGAAATATTAAGAAATACCAGAGTCACAGAAAAGAATAAAGGCGTAAATATATCTACATATATCACAGAAATATGAATAAAGACGTGATGTCAATATTAAGACGTTGCAATAGCCCATGTACACTGTATACCATTGAGATTTTCAAAATTAACTATGCCTGTGTGTTTTCTGTTTATCAAAAATATAATCAATGTCTTGGTTACAAAGCACGGGGGTCACTTCAGTTTGAATTGGGTACAGGCCTGCCGCTGGCAATTTGAAAATACCCCTTTCATATTGTTCTCCAAACAAAATATCGACCCATTCATATCGTAAATTTCAAAAATAACCAACCTAACTGTATAGTAAAATTGTGTAATTGTAGTACGAAAACCATTAATTTCACAGCAGAAATGTTCTTAAACATCAAATAATGATAGATATTTTACAGCGACCAATAGAGACTCTGGTCATTTGTGGTCAATTTACGAGCCATTGATATATATGATGTAAAAAATTACTACCCATTCATATAGTTGATAAATGCATCCAGCGGCACGTCTGTATATACCTCTACACAGGAAGTGACTCCCCCGTGTTACAAAGATATATCCGTTTTTTGATAGAATATCAGTTTGGCTAGGCGTTTTTGTAACAAAAATTTCGAGAGATTAATCGTTCCAAATTGCAACTTCGGTTTTTGTTTGTTTTATGTTTGCTTTATCATATTATCATATTACCAAGAATAACAATATATATTTTAGAGGAAGTGATAATGGATTCTATGAAATCTAAGTAAAAGGGAGACAATCCCTTGAAAAACTTCCTGGTTATTAATTATGTTTCGGAAATAAATAAATTAAATGCTATCACTATACATTATCGCAGAAGAAAGTGAAAAACACTATGTTAATAATACTCTTACAAAGTGCGGCTAAGCTTTTGTTTTTGTAGTTATTGTTTTACATGCAATAAGAAATAATCATCTGTTCGGTTAACATTGAATTTTAATTCACATTTGTTGAAACATTATCATTTGGTTAAAAATTGGTTTAATATGCCGAGGAAGTAAATAAAAGAGGTGATGAACTTACCAATGTTGATAGCTGCGTGTTTCTGTCTGAGTCAAGAAACGTTCTAGATTCTGTTGCAATTGCCCGTTGAACATTGTAATTTTCCTTCAATATCCAAATGTTGCATACTAACGTTATGCACGATAAAATGAAGAAAACAGTTGTTGCAAAGAACGTTATTTTTTGTGCAGGAAGAAATGGTGTTTTGGAGACTGCTTTTCCACAGAAATTGCATCCTTCATATTGTTTTATTGTACTTGAATCAGTGTATATCTCCATTTATATCTTATTTTCAGGAAGCATCAAGCCCAAGCATAAGAAGCAAGCTGCCTGCTACTTTCCCGCCAAATAAGAGTTCTAAGTATTTTACTTTTGGTTTCTCAAAAAAGACATGCGCACTTAATCAATATATCATAAGTAAACAAGTAAGTATATCATTACAGGTGAATTGTAATTGCACTTTGATTCCCGGGAAATCATTTAAGATACAATACTGGTAAGACACACTCCAGTAAGGACTCGGTTAGAAATTGAATATTGACGAATTCAAGCAAGTGATTGATACGATCAAATTTTATGAAATGTAAAACAATAACAAAAAGCTGGCATGTTTCATTATTTGATCACGTAGTAGTTTTAATTACATACATAAAACGTTTAACATTTTTATGTGTCAATTAATTTATATATATGTATATTGGAGGTGAGCTGTCTATATATTTTATTGGTTCATGTTGCACTAGCTGTCAGGTGTTGAAAAGGTATTATATGAAAAAATATAGACAATTCCTGTTATCTTTCAAATATACCTCCACTAACAATATGGTGGCATATTGTATCTGCATGTTCCTTACTAAAATTCAAAACGCATCACTAAATATATAAAGAAAGTGATAATTTGATATGTAGTCGATAGTTTTATCTACTTTGTCTACAATAAACAATGAAAGGATAAGAGTACATGAACATGGAACAAAGTTTCTCTAATTTCTATCCAGTTTTCACATTTCCTGAACAGTGGTGAAACATTTGTTCTCCTCTCTAGAGAGGAGAACAAGTTTCGTGACATTTCCCCCCAAGTTTATTCGGATCACAATCCTCGGTGTTTTTCGTCCAGTCATTAGAGAAATAGTTTCCACAACTTAAACACGTTAATTATGAAATTTCTCACATCTCGTTAAATAAATTTTCAAATGTTTAAAAGCTCGATGCGAGAAATTTCATAATCAACTAGTTCTCGTTATGGAAACTATATCTCTACAAATGGTAAAAACAGGCAATGGAACAACGCTTCTTTTGTTGTCATTCATCTTGAAGTCACCTTGAGGTCTTCAACAATGAGCTTTGCTTATGCCTCATGGAGAGTTCAAATCGGCACCTAGCACCTGTTTGAGAATACATCAGCAAACGAATACCGAAGCAAGAACGAGAAGAATTCCTTACTAAATGTCGAGCAACGCTAAATCAGTGTCTTTTGTACCTCATGGATTTGGGATCGCCAACAAACACAAAATTTACTGGATTAAACTCTTCGGATAACGCTGTAGTAATTTTATGAGAACAAAAAAACATAATCAAGTTGTGCTCAGCTTTGTGGGGTATAAACGTAATGAAAGTGTTTTCTTGTTGAGTTTGAAAGTTAATTGTAAATGTTGTGTCTGTTATAAATTGTTAGTTCTATGTTTTTTGTACATAAACTATTCTGGTAACTAAGTTTGTTACGTGTTCATATCGGTTTCTTTTTCAACCTACTGTTATTTTTTCCTTTGAGTGTTGCATATTTTATATTTGGTATTTGTATCCTTCGCTTCTACTTTTTGTAACTGGCCGATTAAGCAGATTAACCAGGTACTTTAAGGTGCTTTGATTTTCAAGAGTTGGGCGATTTTTCCCAAAATTATTGTTTTTTTTTTTGTGTTCATTTCTAACAAATTATATATTTTCACCAAATGTCATATCCGATCATGTTTCTGTATATTTCCCAAAACATATTTTTATTCAAATGAAATTGAACTAAAAATGTTCGTGTTGAGCATGATTTGGATATGATTTAATTATATATTTTTATAAATGTCAGAGTGTCAATCCCCTCCCCAAAAGTAAATGCCTGTCCACCAGCTAAAAGACACGAACTGAATATCTTTTCTCAATCGGTATGCGTTTTTTCTTATTATTCATTATTTTCAACTCTTTGAGTTTTATTGTCTTCCAATTGTTTAATTTTTATCTGCACTCATGAGATATAAGTTGATGTAATGGCCATATGCAGTAATCAATATGAAAAAGAAAGGAAATGGGGTAAATGTCAAGGAGACAACATCCCATCTCAAGGTTAAAATGACCCAAAACAAAGCATCTAGGGGTCACCGTACTGTCTTCAACACATCGAGGAACCTCACACCATATAGCAAGCCCTAAATGGCCCCAA
Organism: Modiolus philippinarum; assembly: GCA_002080025.1. Classification (NCBI taxonomy): domain Eukaryota; kingdom Metazoa; phylum Mollusca; class Bivalvia; order Mytilida; family Modiolidae; genus Modiolus; species Modiolus philippinarum. Next base: position 110,707 of record MJUU01050650.1, on the reverse strand, counting down.
AAGGTAAAAAAGTGAATAAATCAATGGAAACAAACCACATCCAACAAATTTACATTAAGTTCGGTATTTCAAGTAATGGACTTTTTGTCATTTGATATGTTATTGATCAACTGAATGTAATAACCTAAATATATATGTATATATAGGTTGCTCAATTCGAGTAGACCAATACGGTATAATTTGCAATGCTAACATTTTCAATTCTTAGCAACGACGATCCTGTTGTATCATTTAAGTTTAGCTACAACATGTTAATTATATGGAATAGTTCTAAGTTTGGTACATATCATCTCTATGAAATGGTTTGGATATATCTAAACTGAACACAAAGCGCTTCATGATTTTACGGTTAAACAGACCCCAACATTCCATATATTATGTGTCAAAAGAGGACGTTCTATAAATAAAAAAACAAACAGTTGTAAAAATCTAGCAGTTATATGGTTTGTACAAGTTATTACTGACAGACCCGTTTTGAGTTATTTAAATTCCCAAACTGAAAGACTTACTTTATATTAAAAGGTAATTTCCCCCCCCCCCCAAAAAAAAATCTTATGTAGATGGTGTGTTGGATACATAGTTATCGAAATATGCGCTGATCAAAACTATTATTTCATTCGCTATTTTGTACAAACTATTGCTTTCATGGTATTCAGTATTCAGGGAAAGCGTAAGTTGATATCATAAATAGCGATTACGTGTTTAGATGGAATGGAAAGAAATTTCAACAACATTTTGTTTAAAATTCATTATTTATATATCTAAAAGCAAAACACAAACAAAACTGACACATTTTCATTTCCTGTTCAGCAAAATCACGCCAAAACTATTTCCAATGCTCCATAGTCTAATTTTTGTATGTTTTGTTGCAATTCGAATGGATAAAATTTGGTCTTTATTTACAATAAAAATTCCCAATGAAGAACATGATTTCTCGGTAAAGTTACGTTGTTTATAATCTGCTTCTAATTCTTTACTGGGGATATCACTCTCCTGACACGTCATAATCTGAGTATTATCTAGATATATACCAAATCTGTCTTCTTGCTGGGACGGTATAACTAGCATCTGAAAAATCAATTTTTCATAATTATTAATATCCTTAAATAATATAACAGAAACTACTTGACTTCCATGAATAGAAAAAAAACATTTTCAGCCAATTTTTACCTTCATAAGTAAGTGACGTTCAGCGATCTACATTGTCTTTCAAATAGTATCAACACAAACGACAAATTACGCAATAAGTACATTCATATATTAAATGGCATATATATTTTTGTGGTCATGAAAATACCATATATTTGTATGATAAAGGTCAGTGAAGGGTGTTCAGTTTATACCATTGCAAATAAATGTCCTTCTTATAACTGAACTGATTTTTCTGGCGACATTCTTCAACTGGAGGATCTTAAAATCGGTCAAGTGGGATTATCCTAATGAATTTAAACTGATGGCAATCGAAAATAAAGAACTAAATGCATTGCAACCGATACATTTCCATAATTCTTAAAAATAAAGATAATTACTTCTCAAATACAGTAAACATAAGACTCTTCAAAGTTTTTTATTGGTCCGTATTTCTGACACACGTCTTTGAATGTAGTTGTTAAAATGTTTAATTTCGGGTTCCTGGATGGGCTTTTATATAATTTAATTGTAACTTGTAGAGACAAAGTATTTATAAAATGATGCTAACATTAAGATAAACGAGATATAAACCGTCGTATTTGACTTTGTATTCTCCATGGACAGACGTTATTTGTAGTGGTGACCATTCATGTGTCGTCATTAATTTCCAGGGAATGTTCAGTACGTTCTTCCTTTCTGAAACAAAATTCATAAAACAAAATGAAAAAAAAAACGTTTTTGTACGGGCGAAAACCCAGTATGTTATATCGAAACACATTAATGAAGGAAGGATAACAAGAAACACCAACAATATCTGAACATCAAAATCACACGCCACAATCAACCAGAGAACAGCATAAGAAAAACAATAAAATGACAAAAGACAAACATAGACAACGATAGGAACTCGAGATAGCCTGACTTGGTACTGGCACTAGGAACAGCCAGCGGTAGGGTTAAACCGGTTTATGGGTACCCAAACCTCCTCCCCCTTTCTCTATCCAGTTTCCCTATAGTATAATAACATACAAATAAAACCTAATACAGGTAGACCACTAACTCTAAGACCACAATCTTGAAAAGGAAAGAATAGATAAGAAAGATGGGTCGAGGAGTGCTCGCCGCTAAACTGTCGTCTAGCTCGAGGAGCCTATTCTGCTGGTAAAACACTGTCGCACTACGGAATAATAATTAAATTCAAAACTTCCCGAAGGGTTTGGTAAAGAATCATCATGGATTTCAGTAGACATCGGCAGTATCAGTGAGAGACCAGTATAATTGAAAAATCTTCAGGTAATTTGATCCCAAAGCCAATTTAACGGAATCATGAAGAATATCCGGTCAATATCCCCTATGACGTAAAGAATGTAAGTTACGTCTCAGTTTTTCTGGATTTTTCATCATTTTTGACATTTTTCAACAACATTTCCGTAAAAACGAGGGTGAGAAATGCCTTTAGTAATAAGCTGTTTCTGAGTCGCATTATATTTAGATACCAAATGTTCATATCTTCTATAAAACTTCTTAAATGTGTTTGTCAATCTATGAAACATGTAACCTTGTTGTAATAGTTTGGATGTGATAGTAAGGTTACGTTCATATAATTATTTATCCTGCAATGACCATTTTTATAGACAAATATGCCCCTACGAAAATTTTTTCGTATTTGTAGGGTAGGCTGGTAACCGGCTCATGATTTTTGACGAAGAAAAGACAGGGCGACTGGTTTGAAATCTCACTACTTTGACGTCAAAGTGTAAATTCGCCTATGACGTCACGGATTTAACCAAAATTGCTGAAGTTAATTACTTTCTACTCCGTCCCGCTTCATTAGGAAAACGCATTTTAAATAGGTTTTGAATGATTGCAGGATAAAAACAATATACGTACATTGTCGGGAAATATAAAATTTATTTGTACTCGCTGCGAAACAGGCGAGAAATGATCGGTAAACCTCGTATTTCTACCTGTTTCTCAAGCTCGTCAAATAAATTTATATACATATTAAAACTTTACTAAGCTAATAATACTAGTTTAAAAAATTCACAGTATTGTATACCCATTGCAGAGGTATATACAGCGTACAAATGTTAAAAGCCACTGTGATTTGTTGTTGTAAATACAGATTCGATTCGTCGTTTAACATGCTTTTACTTTTGCCAAGAAAAAAAAATGTACCCCGATTATTGCCTTTGATATCTAGAAAGGAAGGCGGAATGTTTTAAAAAGATATGTCAGCATGTGGAATGACATCTGACTGGGACAATCTATTGATTGCATCTAACGGCTGTCAAATTCCCTTATCTTTGGGGTTATTTTCGCCAAAAAAAAACAACAATAAAAAAAAACGGAAACTGGTTTCTCAGGAGGAATTCTTAAAACTACATGTAATGTTTTATCTTTGTAATGGTCTCCTATGGAGATAGATTAGTAATAAATGGGTGTAGAAAGTAAATTTACAGTTACTTCTAATCAGCATTTGTTTAATATCAAAGTATACTGGCATGAATAAAAATGTTGTTTCATTGTTTGGTTTTATCATGTAGAATTGTTTTCTCATGTTTATTTATTCCGTAACCTTTTATTGTTTATACGTATTAATTATTTTATTCGAAAAATGTTTAAAAACGTTAATTTCCTGCTCTCCTGTACTGTTAATTTTGAAATATTTGCTACGGTCGGGTAAGGAAAAATCGTGGGAATTCTCCAAAGCGTATAGTTTTGTTTTGAAGTGAAATATGTTAAAGCAATACTATCGTGGAATATAATTATATTTGATCACCAAAATTACCCCCTCGTCATAATTTGGTCCTACAAAATTACAAAAACTTCCACGTTTACAGTATTAGTGATACAAAAAAAAATTGCAACGGTATATAGTTTGTGAAATTCAATCATTTTCAAATTGACATATGTAGTATGCACTCTAAATGGAACTACTTTATCCCATGTTGAGTGTTTTTAAAAGACTCAAATCTTATTCGAGGAACAACTTATATATAAGGTATTTAAAAATAAGGGATTTTCGTTTCCAATTTTTACAATTAGCTTTTATTTCTTCATAGTTCCCAATCTTTGTCACAACAACCTAGCTTTGATTTTCAAGATAGGTAGTGAGCATAAACAAGAACAATTAAGAGACTGGATGCAGTTTTAAATTTTTGGTACACTTTTGTAATAGTGTAACCATGATAGATTATGTCTACTTTAAAATATGTTCACTCGATTATATTTTGTTGTATAAAATATTATATATGATCAGTCCTAATTCACTTTATAAAATTTGTTTTACCTATATTGTGCATGTAAATTTGGTATCAGTTGTGTATAGCTTGAAAAAAAACTTGCACTGAACCACATTGAAGGAAAGTTCACCAGTTAAGGTAGTATGGGGGTCTATAAACTGTCAGATAGAATTTACTGAAATTTTCACAACTTACATTTTTGTAATAAGGGTATAAAAAAATGGGGGTTACTAGCCATATATCCTGGAAATTTGTCCGAGGAAAAGCCCTTTTTAGTTGAAATGAAAGAGAAAATTAGCGAATTCTAACAAAATTTTTAATTTATTTTAGTTACATCAGACAGATTTTTTTAATTTGGTAAATTATTAGCCTTATGCTTGAGTTTGATCTGCGTGAAACAAATGGGGGACACCAGACTTATATTTGAATAAATGGCAAAAAAAGGAATTTTTCTTATTATTTCGACATAAATTATGTCCCTTTGATAGAACAGGAGTTTGCTGGAAAGGTTCAATAATCTGCATGGTTACCCAATAAAAGTGGCATATTTGATCGAATTTAAATGTTATAAAAAATCTAAAATTATTTTGCCAACATTCCAATAGTGAATTCCATTTTATGCAAGATGCGTAAGACAACGGCAGTAGAAAACTGAAGGAACAAAGAACGAGATAACATATATCAAAATCCACAGACAAGAGAAGAATGGTGCACAGTTTTAAACCACGTGCTACCTTAACTATCTTTGATGAGAACATTCACATAATATTAGCAGCCATTTCTATCTAACAAATGATAAAATATTTACCCCCGTTTTCAAAAGTTTTACTGTCGTAGCATAGAGTTCCACCATATTCATTAAAACAATCTGTAACATCACTTTGTACATAAAATAATGTAATATCAACATACAATAATACAAAACAAAATAAAACTGTTGATATAAAGTTTATATATTTCATATTATTTTTATGCAATATTGTTCTATTAAAATAGTGATATTAAATTAGGCTTTAAACAGTTTAAGTTTTAAGTCAAGCAACTGTTCGGAGACATATTACCGCCATTGTTTTCCCTTCTTTCTTTTAATTCTCTCTGTAAGTTTTCGTTCCCACTTGTGTATGTATCATACTTTTAACTAGTGTTTTTTTTTTTTTTTTTTTTTTTTTTTTTTTTGAATTTGCATCTTTTCCTATTATGCTTGCTGGTCATATTGTACACACTGTGAGTGTTTTTGTGGCGTTTGTATTTTGTGCTATTTGTTTTGTCTTCGTCATATAAGTTCTCTATTTATATGTAATCCTTATATTGCAATGTATTCTGGAATCATGATTTTTGGTTATTGCTTCGGTATTCATTTGGAAATTCATCGCACCATGTCATCAAGATTTTCCAATCGTTTTAGCGATTTAACATTTTAGGCCTAATGACCTTTTAATTCTATAATTACTCACTTTTTACCGCTCAGTGAGCATGATAACATTTTATGTGAATATTCTGTTTATTATTGGCATACACTTATCGCTTTTGTTAAACTTATGAAAATTTAGAGAAGTTCAGTTTCCGATTTTAAGGTGAATTGACTGTAAAACGACGAGGTATAAGTGATGGTTACTGCGACGAAAAAATAAAACATTGTCATGGTGTATCCCATTTCAATCGATGTCTCGTTTTCTTATATTCTTTTATTTCTTAAACACATTAAATATAATCCTGTACTTACTTTGTTTAGAAGTTTCCAGCTTCTTGAACATAGTAGCATTAATTTTGAAATCTAGAGCAATGTGTGCTGCCTGAAGTTTTTCCTTGAAAAGAGTAAACGTTTAGATTTTATCTGCACTGAAGAGACATAAGTTGTCGAAATGCGCATATGCAGAAAATAAATTCACAGTAACTTCGGTATTTAGTTATTTGTTACCACTGGGTCGATGCCTCTGCTGGTAGACTGTTAGTCCCCGAGGGTATTCACCAGCCCAGTAGTCAGTACTTCGGTGCTGACCCGAAAGCCGATTCTATTTGGAACCTTACAATATTTAAATTTATGTAAATTTTGTTGAAAACTAAGGAGTATCTCCCTCATGCAAAGCTCTGTCCTTAGCTGATTTTGGCTTTACATTTAGATCTTATTGGTTATTTGTGCTCTCTCAGTTGTTAACGTGTTTTGAGTTTATGGTCTTCCAAACGTTTAGATTTTATCTGCACTGAAGAGACATAAGTTGTCGAAATGCGCATATGCAGAAAATAAATTCACAGTAACTTCGGTATTTAGTTATTTATTCCATCATAGTGTTATTAATATGGTCAAAAAGTTAACAGGAGCGAAACAAATACAGACACAAGTAAAATTGCACCAACGAAGCCTCTCATTAAATTAATGCTAATAATCTCTTTGTATTAGAAATCTTTATGTTCTGTGTAAATAAAACTGATATTGGTACTAAATTTCAAACACCGAAATAATGGTGAACACGTTTGAGTGGAGTCCGTAAATAGATTCCCCATGAGAGTGATGTATGCTCTATATACATTTCAGTTATGGTGTACTTGTTCTTGAGAGAATCTCGCATATGGATATGCTATCACACTTTCACATTTTGGCTTTTTTTATTTTTTGTAATCTAAAATTGTTATCCTGACCACCTGTCTATCGTGCCCACATCTCATGATTTTATTATGCCAAGTTTTCTTACAATTGGCTCGATGAGTGCCCTGTGGTTGTTTAAATGTTGTGATCGTCTTCTATCGTCTTTCTGTCGGGCAATGGATGACAGCGATTGTAAGAACACTTTGCCAGTTAATTTTATGTTTGTTGACGATCCCGTATCCATGGATCATTAGGTTAAAAAGCATGGATGTAGCGTCGCTCGACAATTAGCAATGAATTTCGCTCAAACCGGTGCTAGGGGCCGTCTTGAACTTACTATGAGGTATGAGTAAAGCTCATTGTTGAAGGCCTCATGGTGACTTCAAGATGAAGAACAACAATAAAAGCGTTGTTCCATTGCTTATTATTACCATGTATTTGTAGAGACTTTGTCTCATTTGCATTTACTCCATATCCCTTCATTGTTAACGTTTAATTTCGAATCTATAGAAATAAACATAAGATTTATATTTTAAAAAAATGCTAAAATATTTTATTATACATTTGAAAAACAACAAAAAAGAGGATAACCTTATATATAACCCGTCCCTCCTCATTACTACTGATTTCAAATCACTTCACTACACATACTAGTTATAAGGATAAAGGTACTGACTCTTATCTGAGTCGAGTAATTCTGGTCTTTCAGTCAATACACACTAGTTGGCAAAGAAATGCATAATATGCAGAATTTCACACACACTTATGAAGAAACAAAAAATATCAGTTTTTCTTACAAATATTGTATGCTGTATTACTAATAAATGAAACCTAAAAACATACCTGAGGGCTTAAAGATTTTCTTCTCAATTTTTTCCTGCATTTCTTAAGATATCGTTTTTCTTTCTTACATGCATTCTTGTCTAGAAAATAAGATTAAGAAGATTAAAAAGCTAAACAATTTAAAGCCTTTAAATTGTAAAAGCCAAAGTTTCATATTACATGTATGATTGTCGTTTGTCACATACAGAGTACTCTCTCCGTCTGTCTCATCCTTTCTCTCTCCCTTTTCATAATTTTGAATTTACAGTTACTTCTGTATTTCGTTATTTGATACAATGTATATTCCTAGTAAATTTTGTCAAAGTACTTATATTACCTTACCTTTAACCTTTGCAGATTGTACCGAAGCTCTTTTGTATCTATAACCGGCGTCTTCATTACTTTCATCTTTTCCTTTATCATCAGGATGACTATCATCATAATTCTAAAGTGTCAATGAATACAAATTAAGAATGTACATGTAGTAAGGTGATGTTTTTTTTTAGTTTTAACTAAGCCATTCGAATTTTTCGGTTTTTATCGATTATTCCCATATTATATATTTTGCCCCATAACATCCAATTTTCTTGTCACCAATGCTTCAGTAGCTCATTTAAAGTCAGTAAGCAAAATTTCATATGATTGTAGATTTTTCTTCCTTGTGAAAGTGACCAATAAGGTCGCCATGTTATTCAAAGGTAAGAGTCCAAGAGAGACTTTTCCCGCCATTTTTAAAATGTGAAATATCTTGAAAACAGGGTCCGTAATCTATCAGTTTTATTAGTTTAATTTGTTACTTTAATAATGCTCCTTCCATTTGAAGTATCAATTTCAAATCGTAGAATTTCTAAATATCACCTTACTATATCCTTAGTACTATGAAAATACTATGTCCGTTCTGTGAACATTTTACAGTTTTTACTGAGAATTCAAAACCCTATTTGTTAAGCAAAGCATTGACAAAACTGTTTCTCGAATACTTATTTTAGTTTTTCGGTAAAGGTTTTTAATTCTAAAATTCATGGTTTTGAATTACAAATACTGAAGTTACTGTATACTAGTACTTGGTTTCTGCATGTGGTCATTATGATAACTTGCAATCATAGCAAAGAGTTCGGAATTCCACAAACCAAAATAAGTAAAAAAGTGAACAGGAACACATTGAGAAGAGACAAAAAACCCATAAAAATCGTGTTATATCTAATACGAATACATTCCAGAATGATGAGAAATATTGTGGCTGGTGAGATTATAAAGGGCCTTCCATTGAATTGCATTGATATGAGCAGTTTTGATTTAAAACCTAAGAATATGCAAAATATTTGATCAGCTTACAAAAAAAATAATTTTTTGAAATGTGTTTACTTCTGTTTTCTTTTAGAGATTATAATGTGCACCAACGGCCTGTATTTTCTAGCATCAAACTGCCTCGTCCTAACTACCGACCTTGACTTGATACCGACAACAACCATTGCCTTTGACATACTATTTCTTGTATGAGTGGTAATGCATACATAGCAGGAAGTGGTTACCCTGTGCAACCGTCCGTTCTCAGTCCTAGCAAAATTAATGTAAGCATTCCAGGTAAGTACTTGAAGTTGTATTTCACAACAAATTATGCAAATTGGATATCAGTGTGCTGTGCTTTATTGTATTCTATGAACCCAAGTTACTTATTGACCTTTTGAAATTAATTTAATAGAATAAAGGATAACAGGAAACAACTACAATGGCCAAAAAAAAACAGTCACACGCCACATTTTATAAAAAAACTGCACAAGACAAAAAAAGCAACAAATAAAAGACAAAAGACAAACGTAAACAACGAAAGGAACTCGGGACAACCGGACTTGGTACCGGCACTAGCAAAGGCCAGCGGCAGGGTTAAACCATTTTATGGAATACGTTTCAAGAAAAATTATATCGAACATGTGGATAAAGAATGGAATTTATTACAACATTTTGATAATCCTTAATATCTTTTCATATCACTTTTAAAACATCATAAAATATATTTACCTTGGATGGTCTGTCATCATCTTGTAAATCTCTGATTGTTGCTTTCAAACTTTCGACATCATTTGAAAGTCGCGCTATTTGTTTGGATGACCATAAAATGTAAACAATGATAAAAACATATCCTAATACCTTTAAATACGTACTATTTGCACTATTTTTAGATGTTTTCATTTTTATTATCACTTTATTTAGTATTTAGACTGACAACATTAAATTTCATGGTCAGGCGAATGCATATTTAAAATTTAGCGGTATTTTGGAGATCAAAATAAAGAAGGATTAATATGACCGAGAAGTTACGGATAATGATTTCCGTTTGGTTACCTTGACATAATTGTAGTACTACAAATTGGATATAGCACCAAACATAGATAAATATAGCTTTAGGGATGACGCATTTGGGATCAAAAGTTACGATTTAACTATTACATAATAAATGAAAAAAATGCCTGTTTTATATGATGATATTTTTGTAACAGGTACAAATTTTATGTAAACATATTTCGATCATAGAATAAGAATTAAAATTACAAGTAATGTGCACGTGAATGTGCACTTCACTTGAATGATGTGCAAAATTCATGATGTTTAAAAAAAGAAGTAATAACGCATTATGAATTTCAAATAAAACTATTGAAAAACCATAAACATTACAATCCTCATTCGTAAAGTACGGAATTTTGCAAATCCTGAGTGCAAATCATGCGAGCAAAACAGCTCCGAAGTTTGTGTTATAACTGTCTAGATATATAGCCGTATTCCTGGTCACAATTTTAACACTCATTGTTTGATTTTGCTCAATATAGAAAGCACCGGAAATACTGCATGTTTTCGCCTTTGGATTTGACGACTGGCTACTAACACCTCGTACAAAGTCCAAATTCTCACGACAAACAAGTTTTTTATTGTCCGAAATATATATGCCAACATCATGTTTCGAATAGGTTGCACTAACTAGTACCTACAATAGAAATTAGTATTAGCTTCAAATGGCTTCGTATCTCACATTACTCAAATCGAAATATCTATTAAAGATGCATTGGAAATTTAAGTAGATACTAGTAATTAACATAAATAGTGTGTTCATATATATAAATATACGATATACGTTAAATTTGTTGTTTTATGAATTTTCATTCATTTTGGATTAGTCACAGCTCTCATATACTAAGATTTGATACGGTTATTATCCATCAAAACTTTTAAATGCATCTTTAAAATTACAAGAATTCCGTTGTACATTGTTTATTTCCAGTGGTCAATCGTAAAATTTACCCTCCCCTCCCCTGCAGTTTCAACATCATCCAATCAAGATTTCTGTTGCAAACATATATGCGTTAAAATTTAATTTCAGAATATCATTGTCTCTTCAACGGATGGTCATTGTCAAATTCTAAACTCTTATTTCAAAAAGTACTGCAATCTGGTATTACTGTGTTCTTTTTTCAAGTTACAATAAAAAATGTCAAATATGATTTCAAATTAAAAAAATATGCAACCAGGTTTCCCAAGCTATACTTGTGTATTAACATCAAAATAATTACATTAAGGTATAGAAGATACAAGCCCCCAATCTCGACACGGAATATTCCTGGTGCTGCAGGGTTCGTTCCAAGTGACAAAACATCCTGTGCATGTGTTCTTACCCATGGTGCTTTGACCCAAAATTCAATAATTTGATGTGGCTCTATAAAAAAAGTTTAATCAGACATTTTATGTGTTCTAGTCTAAATAAGCAAGACATTTTATTTATCTCTTAATTTGACATTGGTATGTGAATTAGAGTAAAATAGATTCTTAATCAATCCATACTATATTTGATATTACTGATTATTCGGATTTCTTTTGGTATTATGCATTTTAATCATTTTTGAAATTATGGATTTCCTTTGTTTGGGTTCTAGTGCTGCTGATGAGGAATTAATTTCCGAAATGGCCATATAGCTCATTAAAATTATTACAGTTGGGGTTAACATATGTGTTATGGTCTCATGTTCATTTACCCCATATCCTTTCGTAAAATATTTACCATAGCACTTGAAAACAGCTATTTTTAATAATTCTCATGACAATGTTATAGCAGTTGAGGGCAGCAGCAGGAAAGTCTAAGTATGATTTGATAAGAACATGGAAACTGAGTAGTGACGTCTATTTGTCCACCATATTTAGCTCATATTAGATAAACAACATGGCATGTAGAAGTCTTTAAATCCATCTGCATACGCCATGCTTATGGGAACAAATTTATAATAAACATGCAATGGTATGTTGACAAAAAGAAACTTCTATCAAACACAATTTACAGAGACAAAGGATATTATCTTATGAAGACCCTACACTATTATCAACTGATACTTTCTGCGAGAATGCATTGAACGCTGCGGATGCGAAATCTCTTGAAGCAGTAATCGGTTTCCACGTCATTCGTGGAGAAACTTCTTTTATATTGATCATTGATTACAATGTGGTAAACATTTTCCTTTCAACTTTATTCGAGATTTAAATACTTTCAATTCAATTACGTTGAATATATGTATATATCTTGTAGAGGTTGAATAGAAAGAAATACAGTAAACATACCTTTATTTTTGTATGTGTTATTTCTACACATTACACCGTTCCATTTAGATATACACATAGCATCTGGAAAAAGAATTATTAAATTATGTATAATTCATAAAAAGAGGGTGCAGAAAGTTATTACTATTCTTAAATGTACAACGTTAGATTCTGTAACTTTTTAAATGAAAAAGAGAAGAAAAATGTCCAGGTCTCTCATACAATTTTATTTTTCCTTCCAAATGTTCATTTTAATGTCCATGAAATACATAAATTATCTGGATGACCATCTACAGAATCCAAATTAATTGCATTTTCAATATCGTGTGGTTGTATTGTGTTTCTTCGTGAAATGAATATTTTGGATTGTCCCAACCCGACGTCGCAAGAATTTTTTTTTTAATTCTTTCATTGTTGTACATTGTGAGAATAATATAAGAATTATCTAATATTTTGTTCACTTTGCACGGTTTCTCGGAATATAGTTCATCAGTGTTGCATACCAATTCTTCGTCAATATGCGACTAATAGGCATGCCATATATCCATCAACGTGCCTCATTCTATTTTAATTTCGACATTAACTTTGGTAATTACTAAAAAATGGTTTTCAATGCTTTTTGAGCTGTTTGTGGTTTTTCAAAAATTATACTGAAGGGAACACCGATATATTAAGGATATTTTCCTAACTCAAGCCTTATTTGTAGCACACAGTGCTTTTCTACTTTTCTGAATACACGGACTTTACTTGGTATTTATTTATTTATCCTAAGTAAGCAATGAAATGACACGGAGTAAATCTTGAGGACGAAATGCATTTTATTTTAAAGTGTCCTATTTTTCATGGACTGAGAAAATCTTTTATAAAACCATACTTTTGGAAAAATTCATCAATGTATAAATATATCGTACTTATGAGTTCAAATAATGTAAAAGAATTATGTAATTTGGGTAAATATATATATAGGGCCTTAAAACTAAGAAATGAGTTACTATAGTTACTTTGTCATTATTGAATGTAGTTATGTAATATAATTATAATACAATTCTCTGTTACATATTGTTCTGCTGTATACCTATAGTTATATGACTTTGGTAAATAAAGAATTTGAATTTGAAATCTATATGAGACAAAGTCCCAACAACTACATCGTAGAACCAAGCAATGTAAGTACACATTTGTAAATGTTTAGAATATACTTGCTGTTCTTAAACTCGTCATGAATTCTTGCACCATTTACGCTACTTGGAACATAATGAACAGCCATAATTAAAGACTACAAAATATATACAGACAATAATCATGCACAGGATATAGGTTTTCTGTTGGTACGGATTAAAAGTTTATTTACCTAGAAGGCAACGTGTACCTGATTCTCGATGTTCTCAACCAAAAACGGCGTCCGGAAATATGTGATTTACACTAAATAAGTGCAGTTCGAGAAATCAAAGAATGTCACTCTATATTAATGTATAAGATAAGTTTTAATAAATAAAAAACCCATTTCTTTTTTCGAATAACAATGATATATAATTTTTTTCTAAATATCCGGATTTTAGAATCGCCACGAAGCAGCTTACTACAATAAACAAGATTTCCGTCTTAAAACGCAGACTTATATGGTTTAAGTTATATTTGAGATGTTTAAGCAGTTTTACATGGAGTGACATTCCCCGATGTTTAAGAACTTTGTATAGATTAACTTCCTGGTAGTAAAAATTAGTTGAGACTTTCAAGTTTCCCAGGCGTGGGTTGATAAGATGGTAATTGTCGAATAATGATAATTAGTACTTCATAACAGATACGAGCTCATATGTATTATGCGTGTCCTATATCACTCAAACCAACAGTTCTTCCCATTTTTCTTGCCAAAATATTGCAATGACTTTGCGTTTTGGCAGTTGGCCGTTTCAATAAATTATTTCTGTTCATTGAAAATGAGAGAATTATGATTAAAGAGTTTCTAATTCTTTGCTTCCATAAAAGGTCTGTTTGTCATTTGACGCAGACCTATTTATAGTTAGATCGAAAAGTGCATTGCATTTGATCACTTAAACAATCTGTAATCTGCTTTTGATTTTTGTTGATGCCACTGTAAGTTAAAACAGGTCAGCAATTATTGTGAAAAGGCATGCTTGGATTTTCAGTATCACTCAGATATGTTTTCATAAATGTTAAACGAAAAATTAAATGCTTTTTACATCAGTATATCCATAAACATGATTATTGCTATTTAACTTTTTTTCCTGCAACAGCCCAACACTTGTTTTAAAGCTTATTATGTATGTCCTTCATTATATTTGTTACTTATTGCAGGAAATTTGTTTTTTTTTTTCATTACACAGTATGGTGGTTTTGGCTAATAGAATTAAGATACATCAGTAAGACAACTTACAAGACGTTATATAAATTTTTACCTGTTGCAGAGTTACATCTAGTGTATCTGAAATACGAAAACAAATATATGTAAGAGTATAAAAGCAGAACACAAATCTACGCAATGGAAGGAAAATAAACTGGACCAAACATCAGAAAATAATGTTAATTTGGTGTTTGTGAGAAAACAAATAGGGGTCTGGAGGCAAATTTCAAACGTCACACCTTTTTTAAACAGAAATAGTCTTAAAGTGCTGAAATAAGACAAACGTCCTGTATTACTGTGCTTTTCCAAAATGCTTTAACCTCTTTCAATTGTTATTGTGCTACCAATCCACCAATGAAAACTTTGAAAATTGGCCAATAGCCCATTGTTATCTTGGAAGTGGCTGGTGATATCTGAATGGATGGGTTTGGTTTGACTTACCATATGTGCACACAACAGTAAGTTACAAAAAAAATTTTAACAAGCCATAATTGTACAGTTGATATGCATCAATAAGTAAATTATTTAGTCTCTTAACCAATTGCGTGGAAACTTATAATTTTCAATTTTGGTTATTGATTGTTTATTGTTTATCTGTTAAGTACTTATTAGTTGTCCAAATTGATTCATGCAAGATTCTGGTGCAGTTTGCTTGTGGATTGTGGCATGTGATTGTAGTTCCTGGCCATTGTAGGTATTTGCTGTTTTCCTGTTTTTGTAAGATGAGGAAATACAGAGAAAAGGGTATTCAAAATAATAAACTTCTAAATATCTTTTCCATATCAATTCTAAAGTGGTAAAATAAATGCCACTCAATAAAATTATAAGAATCAAAATTCCATGCGCTTTTAATTACAAATACCTGATTGGTCATCTAGTCTGTCATCATTCTTTTGGCATCCACCTTGAAATTAAAATAAAAACTTTCAGTAAATTTCCTTTTAAATCATTTCTATGATCCTATATATCAAAATATATACACATATTTTACAGTAACTATGGCATTTTGTTGTTTGTTGCCACTTGGTCGATGCTACTGCTGCTGGTCTGTTAGTCCCGAGTTTATTCATCAGCCCAGTAGTAAGTACTTCGGTGCTGACCTGAAAACTGGTTTTATTTGGAAACTTGCAATATCTAAATTTTTGTAAATTTGTTGAAAACTAAGAAGTATCTCCCTCATGCAAAGCTCGGTCCTAAGCTGATTTTGGCTTTTCAATTTAGAATGTAGATCATATTTGGTTATTTTTTCTCTGTCAGTTTTTAAACATCTTTGAGTTTATTGTCTTCCAAAATGTTTAGATTTTATCTGCACTGAAGAGACATAAGTTGTCGAAATGCCCATATGCAGAAACTAAATTTACAATAACTTCGGTAGTGTTGTTTTGGCTATTTTTAGTATTGCTTACCCCATAATGCACAGGACAAGGATCCATTATTGAACTTTGCATCTTTTCCCGACACACTCGAATCATTTCGTGAATCGTTTACATTCTGTTGATATAGAAAAAGGTATTGAATAATGATTGTATGCAACTATACAGATTGAAAACTAACTCCCTTTAATGCATATTTCTATTGTCTAATAAACATTAATTACATCGCATTTTTTGCTATTTTGTATATTTTATTGAAAATTGTATGGAGCATTTTAAGCCGCTCTGTATTACAGAATTAATCGATTAAATTGTTTCAATTACAATCATGTGAGGTCTCCTTCAAGATATTCATATCTAATTTTTTGTAAATTTTGTTTAAAACTAAGGAGTATCTCCCTCATGCAAAGCTCTGTCCTTAGCTGATTTTGGCTTTACATTCAGATCATATTGGTTATTTGTTCTCTATCAGTTTTTAAATATCTTTTGAGTTTCTGGTCTTCCAAACGTTTAGATTTTATCTGCACTGAAGTTGTCGAAATGAGCATATGCAGAAAGTAAATTCATAGTAACTTCGGTATTTAGTTATTTATAAATCATAAAAAAATAATAAACCTTACCAGTAACTCTTCTGGTGCTTCATGGGTAATCTTTGTATTACTTTGTTGAGAAAAAGTAAGGATTTCCTTCCTTATCTGCTCCATCTTGTTCAAGGAAAGCCACATGAAAACAACACAACAAACTGAGCAGACAGAGGTGAAGAAACATGCACTTAAAACTTTCCACTGCGAGCAAAAAATCCTTTCCCTGGATTTCTTTTTCACTGGAGATTCTATCCCATCGATAGCCCAAATGACTTCCGACATTTCTAAGAAATCATTAGCTGCTATTGGCCGTTAGTTTATATCCAGTACAGATATCTTTCGAGTTTACTTTTATTTTATGTAAACATTGATACATTTTCGTTTGTTGATATATCAGGTGTCTATATATCTAATCAGACTGATAATCAATCTAATTACTCGGAAAACTGAAAATTATCAATTTGCAGTATGACTACACATATGTCAATTTATCAGATGGGTCTACTTCTTTATGGCATGAGTTTATGTACTTGCCCAAAAAGATCCATGTGTAGTTTCAAAGATCTGAACAGCCAAAAAAAATGTAGCATTTGTACAAACAACAGTGTGATTTAAAATACATCAACACGTTTATCTGTGCATTGTGCATAAACAAATATGTCTCCCTTGCAGCAAAAAAAAAAGACCTTGACATAATGGAGGTAATTTTATTTGACATAATAGCATTGAATAAAAAGAAAACATGTTTTATAAAGCATGAAAATAATGGAGACAGGCTTGAACTACCTTAGACCAGCCTCCAGGACAAATTTCAATGAATTCACTTTGGTAGTTGTGGTCAAGTAGACTGAAAAAAAAATAAATGTCTCCTTTCAAACGTTCAAATCAAATCAAGACAAGAAACTGGCATGGAATTAAACTTCAAGATATCAATTTCAGTATAGAATGAGAGGACAAAGACAAGTAAAAAAGCATTCTGGCATGTACTACAAACTATGTAATGTAAAATTGTTGTATAATTGCACGATGTGTTTCATTGCTACATTACAAAATAATGAGCATCTCTGTCTAAAGCAAATATTTTTAATTTCAACAAAACAATCTTTTTGCTATGGTTTATCATATTTCTGGTCTTCAGTATATTGTGAATCATTTAGTTAACTTTACAAGATTTCATTGTGTACACCAATTTCACCGTATCTTCCTACATAAGTAATGTTGTGTAAATAAGGATACCCGGTTTTTTTTCTCTACCATATTTTTTATTACCTATTGAACTTAATTTAAACTTAAATAATTACAGACTGCATAAAACACTTTTTCTGTCAGAGCAAATATGGAGAAAAGCAACATGATATTCCTACAATATTTGTTTTCTTCATTTAGATCTTGATATTGTAATGCTCTTTGCCTTATGATCCAACCTAATTACCTATTCCTTGCATGAATATTCATTTGTGGTACACAACGCGACTTTGAAGCTAGCGTTACATATGCACTAGTTGCATCTCTTTCGCGGCCATGTTATTGGTTGAGCGACAAGTAATAGCACATCACGCATATGTGTTTTCACTTTTTCGACGATTCTATTGGACCACTGCGAGATTTCGTTGGCAGTGATTAACGTAGCATAGTAACGGTCTTGTTTTTCTAAACAAAACAGCGACGTCGCAAGAAGGCAAACACAGAACAGCATTTCGGAACTTAACATGCACTGAATCTATTTATGAAAATCATAACTTAGAGAAAAAGTTTTTAACAATGCTTTCATGCACTGCATCTATTTATGAATAAAAGAAAAAGTTTTAAAAACTCGAAAGCATTGTATATCGCTAAATATCAACTCTCGTAATGTAATTTCAAATATAGTAAACTCGCCAAAGGCTCGTTTATTATATTGAAATTACATAACTCTAGTTGATATACAGCAAAATATAATGCTTTCTTGTTATGAAAACTATAAGTAATCATGGTTAAAACTGAAAAAAAAACAGACTCAGGACTAAATCATTAATAAACTCATTTGCTATATTATTGTGTCTGCTACCGATGGGGACTTTTGTATGACACAGTTACAAGGTTATAAAATAGTAGCCGTGATTTGACAAATGTGTATCAATCATATTTATTAATACAGTATTTCTTAACCGGTGTATTTAATATATTATTAAATACACCGGTTAAGAAATACTGAAGCAGCTATTCAGAAAGCTACAAGTTGGAAATACACAGAGATGTAACAAAACCCGATATATGAAAAGTGTAGGTGTTACAGTACCTGAAAACTTACCCAAATATAAAAGTAAACCAGCCACTCAAACATGAAATTGAATTCAATGTTATAAGACGGATGCGTCATACACCTAGATGTAACAAAAGACTAAATATATGTTAAACGTAGTAGGTGTAAAAGATGCTTAAAAATTGACAAAATATAAAAAAGTAACTCAACCATGAAATGGGGTCAAGTAACATGACAGGTGATACACTGACACATACTCACCAAGATATAACAACTGACAAAAAATGATGAGTATAGTAGTTACAGATGCTTGGAAATTGAAAATACAAGTTAAGAAAGTAATTCAACTATGAAATCGAGGTCAAGGTTACAGTACATGACAGATGCCAGGCTGGTATGTTTAAAGGGGGATGTAACAATACACTATATATGATGAATGTAGATGTTACAGTTGCTGAGAATTCGACATAAATGTGAAAAAATAAAAAGTCACTAACCCATTAAATTGAGGTCAAGTTTACGTAACAGGCGTTAGACTGGAATGAACTAAACAAGATGTAGCACTTGAAAATATGTGGCAAGTGCAAGTATTACAGTTGCTGAGAAATGGACATTAAGGTACATTGTTAACAAAGTCACTGAACTATGTCATATACCCTTATATTTTTATAATAAATCATATATGGTGTCTCTAGACATTCTAGTTATAGATAAATGAGAATTTATGTAAAAAAGTTATTAAAGTCAATGAAACATAAATTAAAAGTCAAGGACGTATTGATATGTCAGACTGGCATGTAGCCACTTGTACAATAGACCATATGTGGTGGGCTTATTCATTAGAGTTGTTCAGAAATCAACTTCAATGTAAAACTATGTCACTCAACCATGCAATTGAGGCCCAGGTCAATGGGCAAGTTGCTAACTGTCACGTTCCCCCTAAAATACATGAAGTTACATCAATATACAAAATATAGAGTATCTAGGGTCACAAAGAAAAGGGGATATCTGCTTAACAAATATATATACTATATACACTTATATCACCTTTAACCTATGACCCCTCGAACTAAAGTTCCTTAAAAATTAACTAGAATGTGAAACTATGTACTAATCTCCATGAAGTTAATGCAATATGAAACCTTGAAGAACAGGTTAAGGTCATGCGAAACATGGGATGCTGGAAAGGTCATAACCTGAGGTATCTATGAGCTAAAGATGATCTTTACAAATAAAAGTGATCAAGGTTTTAGAAAGTTTACTTCGTTGAAGTGGCTGCCGCTAGAGTATATTATATATGTTTTGCTTTCAGTGACTATTATCATAGGCAAAACAAAAAATGCACTCGAACGAGAACTGTTAAAACATTTAGTGTGCTAGAAAATAAATAATGATCAACAAAAAACAGACTGAAAACAAAATATTAAACTAGAGAATGTGTCTGTAAGACACGGATGCCCCGCCAAAAGATTTATCGCAAAGGATAACCTCGTATTAAAATGTAGGTCAAAGCCACTTAATTGTAATTAATTTGGGTAGTGCTCATCAAGGCAATTAATTTGATGACATATAATTGTCCTTCAATGTGTAGTTGTTGAGAAATGGACTTTAACGCAAAACTAAACCAAAGTCACTGAAGCGTAAAATTAAGGTCAAAGCCACCTTATTGTCAATGCTTTGGGTAGTAATCGTCATGGCAATAACTTTGATGAAATATCATTGTCCTATGATATGAAGTTGTTGAGAAATGGACTTTAAACTTAAAACTTAACAAAAGTCACTGAAGCGTAAAATCTAGGTCAAAGCCACCTTATTGTCAATGATTTGGGTAGTACTCATCAAAGCAATCACTTTGATGAAATATCATTGTCCTATAATGTGTAGATGTTGAAGAATGGACTTAAACGCAAAACTAAACCTAAGTCACTGAAGCGTAAAATGTGGGTCAAAGCCACCTGATTGTCAATGATTTGGGTAGTGCTCATCAAGGCAATTAATTTGATGACATATCATTGTCCTATAATGTGTAGTTGTTGAGAAATGGACTTGAATGCAAAACTTAACCAAAGTCACTGAAGCGTAAAATATAGGTCAAAGTCACCTCATTAACAATGATTCGGGTAGTACTCATCAAGGGAATTAATTTGATGAAATATCATTGTCCTATAATGTGTAGTTGTTTAGAAATGGACTTTAACGCAAAACTTAACCAAAGTCACTGAAGCCTAAAATGTAGGGCAAAGATACCTAATTGTCACAGATTTGGGTAGCACTCATAAAGGCAATTAATTTGATGAAACATCATTGTCCTATAACATGTAGTTGCTGAGTAATGGACTTTAACATAAAACTGAACCAGAGTCACTCAAGCATGAAATATAGGTCAGAGTCAAACTACCTAGTGAACTCTGCAGTACTATCAAATATCTACCTACTGACCTATTATCATTGTTCTATCTCTTACAGTTTCTGAGAAATGGACTTAAACGCAAAACTTAACCGGACGTATGGACGTATGGTCATACGGAAGGACGGACAAGGGTAACACTATATGCCCCATCCACATTCGTGGACGAGGCATAAAAAGAACTAAGGTTTAAACCAGTCAAAAATAAAGTACCATAGAAGATATGACCATAGCCACATTAATGAGTGTAGGGTACAATATCAAACTCAGCTAGCGTGTTAGACATGTAAGAAACTCCAAATCTACAAGACTTCTAAATTAGTTTTAATGTGTATACTGAAAAATTTATGTGATCAAAGTAATCACATAAACATCTGAAACATTATTACAGTGACCTTCAGTATTGGTGATACCTTGTACACCATGAGGAAGAGCTTGTTTAACCATACAGCTTATAAATATTGGAATGATATATAGTAGAACCTGATTATTCTGACACCTGAGTATTGTGATATCCTGTCACATCCGACATAATTTTGGGGTCCAAAAGACAGCTATTTCAGTTTTCTTAACCTAAGTATTCCGACATCCTGTGTAATCTGACACTTTTTTATGGTCCCACAATGTGTCGGATTAGACAAGTTCCACTGTTTATGATCAAAATAATTACAAAAGGATTACCGTTTTGATTATTACTTACAGGCAGACATAAAAAAAATTATGGTGACGACTATTATGATGCAATTTTAATTTTTTTCAGCATTTGTCAAAATTGTTTTCTTGATTCTAATACAATTGAAAGATGCAAAAACCTTTTTTTCATCGCATGTCAGCATATAATAGGAATCTATGTCCTTTATATTTAAAGTACTTGATGATATAGAAAGGACAAGGTGCGATAAGGGCCTGATTTGGCCTGATTTGGCCTGTAAATCTTGGTGATTTTTTAAGTTGCACCTTGATATTTTCTTTTATGTTGGTTTGAAAGTTCAGATATCACTTAAGGAAAAAATACAAAATTTAGAACCCATGACGTCACAAAAGGTACAGTTCTGACGTCATGTTGAAACTACTTTTGAGCGTTTTCATAAAAATACAAGGAATTTGGCATATTTTCGAATGGTTCTTCTTATCGGAATATAAAGCACATTCAAGACCCAATTAGATATTTTACCAAATTGCTGGTACAAATGCATTGCACCTCCCATATAAATATTTTTGTGGTTCTTGTCTGTGCTCTATGTTTCCTCTTAAGAAAAGGTAGTCAAAATGAGTCAAATTTCTCATTTTTCAAGAAAATGTGCAATTTTTCCCATTTTCTACACTGAAAAACTCTGTAATCGTATATCAATACTTGAGCAATCTTCCTTTTAACTGTTAACCCATATCCATAGAACATTTCAACAAAAAATAATGTGAATTTAAGCAAACTTATTTTTTGAGGCCATATAAGGCCCTTACCGTACCTATTCCTTTAAAATCATTTCAAATTTGATGATCTACAAATGAACAAAAAGCCCATTTCCTATTTCAGAAATATCATTTAGCAGTGATGGTAATTTTGTCAAAAACCCAAACCTTACTATAATACAAATCATACTGTTGGTGTTTTTATTAAACAAAAATGAGACACAAATACAATTAGCACTATTTGTAAACTACAAAAAGAGTATCAGATGAAAGAAATAAAATCTAGAAATTGACACTTCACTGTAGATCATTTTTGTAAAAAAAAAAAAAAAGATTTTTTTTTCAATAAGTATATACAATTTTCTTAGCTGAAATTGTAAAATAGCAGTTAAGCAATTAACCACCTTGAACATTGTGTAAACAATATCACAAATTACAAGAAGAAAAGCCTAAATTTAAAAATATTTCAAAGAATCAAAGGGGCAATAACATATAAACCTAATATCTTACTTGGCCCAGGTTTTTCTAATATAACTTATGTTCCAAATTTGAACACAGTGTCATATGGCTCATAATTTATCCACCAGAAACCTTCAAGGATGGGATAGAGGAACAGACAAACCTACTTACTAATGACAGAGGGTATTGTATAATTCCGCAAGCGGATGTGTACAAAACCTGTGAGCAAGACTCGCTTACAGATACATCTAGCTTCCCTTTGATAACAGAAATGTAAAATTTGTTTATTCCAGTTAAAATATTTGTTCAGGTCCAGTAGAAGAAAAAGAGAAAGTCTGTGAGCAAAGCCCACTATTATGTAACTCCTCTCCCCCCCTATTTGGTACCAGAAATGCCAACCAAAATCTAAAGAAGAAATAAATCAAAACAAGAGCTGTCACCGAATGGCATCCAATTATACCCCCGCTCATTGCTCATTATTACATACAAAAGCCAAGAAATCCTTGACGAAAAATTTCAATGTATGGCTAAAATGGAGAAAATCAAAGTTATCGGTAAACAGGAAGTAGATGAGTGATGAAATTGAAAGGGGGAGACACAGTACAACTCATTATACCAAAGCTTCAGACAAAATATCAAATCATTACTACATACACAAGCTGGGACATCCTTGACAAAAAATTTCAATATATGGCTATAATGGAGAAAATCAAAGTTATCGGCAAACAGGAATTAGATGAGTGACGGACTTAAAAAGGGGAGACACAGTACAACTCATCATACAAAAGCATCAGACCACATATCAAATCATTACTACATACACAAGCTGAGAAATCCTTGACGAAAAATTTCAATATATGGCTATAATGGAGAAAATCAAAGTTAGCGGTAAACAGTAAGTAGATGAATGATGGACTTGAAAGGGGGAGACACAGTACAACTTATTATACCAAAGCTTCAGACAAAATATCAAATCATTACTGCATACACAAGCCGAGACACCCTTGACAAAAAATTTCAATATATGGCTATAATGGAGAAAATCAAAGTTATCGGCAAACAGGAAGTAGATGAGTGACGGACTTAAAAAGGGGAGGCACAGTACAACTCATCATACAAAAGCTTCAGACCACATATCAAATCATTACTACATACACAAGCTGAGAAATCCTTGACGAAAAATTTCAATATATGATTATAATGTAAAAAAATTGACTAAGTTGGTAAACAGGAAGTATTATTGGCAAACATCTGAGTATACATCCCACAATATGGCAAGATCATACAAAGCTTCAGACAAAATTTCAGATCTGTACCTCTTAAGATTGCCAAGATAAATGCGACGAAAATGTGTTACGGACGGACCCACACACACACCCACACACACACACATACACACACACAGACCCAAAACAGTATACCCCTATCCCCGATGTGGAGCAGGGGTATAAAAATATTTCTGTAAGTACAGTAGTCCCTCTATTATAAGACCACCCTACTGCAAACAAAATGGGTCTTGTAGTGGAGGTGGTCTCTTATGGGAGGTATCAAGCTAAGATGAGTTCTCCAGAGGTGGTCTCTCAAGGGAGGGGTCTTATAATGGAGGGACTACTGTACACTATGACTCTGGCCTTCACTCTACAAATGAAACGATCAATGCATGTCTTACTTGCCTATGACAATTTCATCTATTCAAGTTTCATTCAAATCCATTTTGTCCTTCTGAAGTTATGCTCAGGAAACCAATTTTCAGTCCAAATTTTCAATTTTAAAAAGTACTTGGACCTTGACCTTGGACCTACTAATGTTTTCCTTTACTCTGATGACTTATCTGTGTAAGGTTCATTCAAATTAATAAAGGTCATTTTGAAGTTATGCCCCAAGAACCAATTCTTTGTTCAAAATTTTTAATTTCAGAAAATACATGTGACCTTGACCTTTGAATTATTGACCCTTAAATCATGAAGTGTCTTCCTTAGCTCTGAATCTTTCATCTATGTAAGTTTCATTCAAATCAATAACGGAATTCTGAACTTACACTCCAGAAACCAATTTTAAACCCAATTGTTTAATGTCTACAATTATTCCTGAAATTGACCTTTGACCTGCTGGGCCAAAAATTAATGCATCTTTCTTGAAGTTATGCTCTGCAAACTCATGTGCCGGACATCCTGATCACAATAAACTCCCTGCTATATTCAAGGGGTTTAATAATGAAGTAATAAGGTGATGACAACAACACTGAAATAGACAAGCTTGAAAGCACAAGAATGTTCTTAAAAATTTCAATTGTTCATATTGAAAAATCTTTCAGCAAGAAGGGATGCATAAGTGCTGTCTGATTTTGAATATCAGTATAAACATTAAAAAAAAACATTCATGGAAAATATTGGCATTACATTCTTTTATAAAAGCATAAAGCAAAGAAGTTCATAAATATTTTATTCTTGTAAAAAATAAAACACCAAATGCTTTACAAAATGAAAAAGTTTACTAAAGTGTAAATACATAAATAATGAAAAACATCAAAATACTTTTGTTAAAATATTTCCATAACTACTGAAAAAGTTGAAAGGCCTCTAAGAAGCCTAGGTGATACAAACTGAACAATCATACATGATTTTATTTTGAATATTTTAAGGTACCGTATAAGTAGTTATTTTCATGCGGATTTAATTTTTGCTATATTTGTGACCATCGTGATATTTGAGTCCCGCAAAAATAACCACTTATACAGTATATTGACACTAATACATGGAAACTCTATAGGTGCATATCGTGACATACAAGTGGGATGCTGAATAGACTTGCTTTTCAAGTTGGAAAGTTCTTTTCTCAACGTTTTCATGGTGAAGTAATAATAAAATGACAAATAACAAATGTCAAATTTTTTTCATTTTGCCATGAATTAACTCCTTTTTCCACTCAATATTTTCTTTTTCATAAATCATACAAAATGTCTCTCTTAATCAAAGCATGACATATTGTTTTTTCAGGGTAACAGATAGCTTAATTGAATCATTTTTAAATATAAAAAAAAGGTTAAATTTATCTGATAGTTATTTCATATGAAAGTTAAACAGCCAGCAAGTTCTCCGAGTTCCCTTTATATTCTTTGTAAATGTTGCTATAAAACGCTGTATTACCTGATTACAGAAAAAGATGATCAGTTGGATATCATCTTCAATTCATTTTTGGAACATTTTACCTCCTATCTCAGTCAATCAATACCATTTATTGTCCGACTTTGTTTTACTGGGAACTGCTTTGCAGCATTTATATATTTAAAAAAAGAAAATAACATTCTACAAGAATAACCAGTTAAATACAATGAAAAGTCATATCACTTATTCATATTTGACTCCAAATTCAAAATCTCATAATGAATCACAAACATCTGTTCATAGAAACAGAAAATATAAATAGCTAAATCATAAAAGAATTAATAATATGCAGCGTCAAAATCATATTTGATACATTTATATTCTGAACTCATATCACGGTACAATTCTGAGCTAAAAAAAAAACTCGTCATCTCTCTATTGTGTTACAACAATGAAATGCAATAACCATGTATTTCTGTTGCTTCAATTTAAATGGACCAATTTCTGTACAGGTTTAATAAGCTGTATACTAGTCCATGTTTAAATATGTATAATTCAAAAATGTAATTAAATATACAGTTGGGAAGTGTATAAATATTATTCCTCCCAACTGTTTTGTAACAACTTTCATTTTAAATTTTTATCATGCGGCAAAAACATTCAATAGAGTAAATAATTTAAAAATCAATATAATGCACACTGGATCTGTTAGAATTTTATGTGACCCTGTGGGACAAGGATCTAACAAACTTCCACAAAGATTAACAATCATGGCAAACTAAAATTTCATGCTAAATCAACAAAACATCTCAATGTTATTTCAAAAAAGTATGGAAAACTATTTGTTACTGAATGCAGGAAACTTAATTACAGAGGCAAAATAAAAACATTCTAAATAATTATATATTTGATAGTCACATGTATTCTATCTAAACAACAGAACAGTACTTGACTAGCTACAATCACTCCTTTTTTTTGTATGAATAACAAGTCCAGATGTATTTGTTCTATTGCTAAACTAGGATACTGTAAACTTGAAAATATTTGCATCGGGGGTAAAATTCTCTATAGTCAGATCCAGAAAAAACTATGAAAATTTCCTCCATATGAATGATTTGGTCTTGAAGACTAACATGGGCAAACTTAAAAAGCTCTGTGCGCGAAAAACTAATCCCTATCGTAAATGTTTGATGTCGTAATTGCCCCTAAACTTGTTTCTTTTATTTTTTTTCAAACATTTAATAAGTCCAAGGGCCATAACTGCTAAAAATTAAGTAAACTAATCAATATCTACTTCATTTAGAATTTACAGGAAAAAAAACATTCCAAGGTTCTTGTTTCATAACACCTCCCATTTCATGCAAGTAATACAATTACAACTTATATGCATATATTGAAATAAA
This sequence comes from Modiolus philippinarum, assembly GCA_002080025.1. NCBI lineage: Eukaryota > Metazoa > Mollusca > Bivalvia > Mytilida > Modiolidae > Modiolus > Modiolus philippinarum. The sequence goes on along the minus strand of MJUU01050650.1, from coordinate 83,003 downwards.
AAATGAAAGCGTAAGAGCAAAGATTTTCAGACATCAGAGAGAGGTCTTATTTGACAGGGCTATGTAAAGTCAGAGAACCATTCAAATTTAACCTAATTCACAAAGATGTCAAAGATTTCTTAATCTGTGTTTCAAAGAAGTACACAATTTTCTCATTATTATATTAACCAAAAATATTACTGATAAGTACCCCGGCTACACTTTCCATCAGATATTATATTTGAAACAAAAAAAAATCCCACACAACTTAAAACATTTATTGGCTTGTCTTAAATGCAAGAAATACATATTATGTTTAATGTCATGAAAAAATCATGCATGCAATTTATAAACAAGTAAATTTTCAAACTACCTTTCCTCATCTGCAACTATAATTCTTAATACCCATAGTGTCTTGCAGAAATTTAAAATTCAGAAAATTGAGACACAATCAAATGCAACATTGAAGGAGTATTAATCTAGCACCAGCTAGATTCATGCTTTCAATTAATTCTTCAAATCACAAACATATATCTCTTAATATAATACCAGTATGTTATGTTATTTTGCAATTCATGAGAAACATATAAAACATAAACAAATCATAAAAGTAGCATACCACTAAATTATATGTTTTGGCTGTGTCTACATGTTTAACCGAAATACATATCAAAAGTTTTCATTTCATATTTCATCACAAACCAAACTTTATGAATATTTCTCATGTTTCAAGTTCTTAGCCACTCTTCTGGTTGACTCTTAAGTTTAAGTCAGTAAAAATACTGAAATACTTTGTTCCATCACAGATCTCTGAAAAATTTTGATTTCAAATAAAACCTGAACACAAAATCACAGACCTTTTTTTCAATAATACTGACAAAAAAACTTGTGTAAAAATTACTGATTTTTTAAAGCTTCATGTTGAATATTTGCAACAACACAACCAAATGTGCTCATCACGGTGGGTAATTCCTGTCCTTCTGCCCATGTCTGTCGTCCCTTTTCTTCTTTCAACCAACATAATCCTGCCATCCAACTTTTATCATCCTCTCCTCCAACTATTAATATTGTGTTTCCATATTTTACTATGCCTGAAACACAGTAAAATTATTAATTATACATTATCAAAATTAATGACCGATTGTTACCTATGCTTCATGTCACTGTCACTAATTATAATTGGAACAAGAGCTGTTGTCGAATGGCAGCCAAATATACCCCCACTCATTGAACCCTGAACCGATATGGTAAGTGCAAATTTAAGTGGGTGTGGACACAATACATGTGTGTTACAACTTTAAGTGCTTTAAGAGGAGTTGCACTCAAGAGGTAACCCATTCTGACAATAATTATATTCCTTCATGCACATCTCCATATAGTGTCCTTCCTTTGTGTAAAGTTTCATCAAAATCCTTTAAGTGGTTTAAAAGGAGTCGCGCTTATGAGGTAACTCATACATAGGGACACTCATACATAGGGAATCTATGAAAAGTCAAAGTCAAATTTCCTCCCCTTCCTGGTTTCCGACAATAATTATATTTCTTCATGCACATCTCCATATAGTGTCCTTCCTTTGTGTAAAGTTTCATCAAAATCCTTTAAGTGGTTTAAAAGGAGTTGTGCTTACAAGGTAACTCATACATAGGGAATCAATGAAAAGTCAAAGTCAAATTATGTCCCCTTTTTGGTTTCGGACAATGATTATATTCCTTCATGCACATCTCCATATAGTGTCCATTCTTTGTGTAAAGTTTCATCAAATATAAGAGGAAATGCGCTTAGAGGTAACCAATACATAGGGAATCTGTCAAAAGTCAAATTATCTCCCCTTGCTGGTTTCGGACAATAATTATATTCCTTCATACACATCTCCCTATAGTGTCCTTCCTTTGTGTAAAGTTTCATCAAAATCATTCAGGTGATTTAAGAGGAGTTGTGCTTACAAGAAGTGTGGGCAGACAGATGGACAGACAGACAGGGTGAGTTTCATTTACCCCCCAAACTTTGTTTGCGTGGGGGAGGGAGGGGGGGTATTAATACATTTTTATCTGCAAAACTATATTATGAACAAGATCTTCTCATTTTGAGACACAACAGTCCCTATTTTTATAAAACAAAATATGTGTTGCGAAACAGCTCTTAAGGCCAATAACAAAATAACGAGATACATGAGTATGTGAGCTGTTAAAGGGGATGAATCTATAATCTAAAATATGACCTAAAGCACAAAAAAACATGGCAAAATAAAAGAATAGAAACAATAAAAAGGTCGACCGATATATTTCGACAAATCTGTCGTCTACGAGTGGGTCGTAATGAATGAAATAGTACATTGTAGTTAAAAAATAATATGTTGTTTACAGGTAAAACATCTTTGACATTGTGTGTACAGTGTTTAAAAATAATGTATATGATACAGGTAAAAATCTTTGACATTATATGTACACTATTAGCAACATTATCAACATTCCAGCCACTGAAAACATACGACATCGAGACTCATTAGTCATAGAATGATTGTTTGACGTTTAAACCCCAGGGTTTTAAAGTGCCTAGTCTGAAAATAATCCGTTGTTCCAACGTACGTCTATTGTCCTGGCCTCCATGTAATTTTATTAGCACTGTTACTTGCATATCTTGTGGGCAGTGGTTAGGGAGTCTGACTGGGCAATCCGTATTATTACGGACAGAGAGGATGTGTTCCGCAAAGCGGTCACCCAGTCGTCGGCAGGTCTCCCCTATGTATATCTTATGACACTGCCCACATATGATAGCATATACCAGATTCTGTGTTGTGCATGTGTATCAATTGTGTATGGTAAATGTGCTGTCAGGACCTCGAATTTCATTGGTTTCAAGAGTATAGGGACAGGTAAAACATCTCGATCTTTTACATCCTTTAGTGCCCCTGTAATTAGCCAGCACTACTTTAGATTTTAAGTTACTGCTGACTAGATGCTCGCGAAGAGATTTACCGCGACGAAAAGCCATGAGGGGCACTGATTGAAAAACATCAGCCATCAAACTGTCTTCCATAACAATGCTCTTAAAATTATTCAAGAGAATGTTGCGGATGGCTATGTTGTGGGGATGGTAATTGAGAACAAGAGGTACTCTGTCATTCTGTGACTTGCATTTTGGATGCAGAATATGTTGTCTATTCTGTTTACAAACGGATTCCGAGGCCCTGTCAACAACAGCTTTGGGATATCCCCTTAAAGTGAAGAACGATGTCATTTTGTTACACTGTATTCTGAAATCATCTTCATCACTGCAAAGATGCCTAAGTCTTACAAATTGCGACTTAGGAATAGCATCCTTGCAGGTTTTAGGATGAGAAGAGTTGTAATTAAGGTAACAATGAGCATCAGTAGGTTTATAGAAGATCGAAGTTTCAATGCCATAGTCGGAGACCCTGCATGAAATGTCTAAAAACGCCAATTCCGATTCACTTAATGAAACTTTTAAGCCAATGAAACTTTGGAGTTCCTGATCAGGAACTCCAAAGTTTCATTGGCTTTGTATCGTCTTACCATCCAGCCATAAAATATACTTTCACTGTAAGTGAATCGGAATTGGCATTTTTAGACATTTCATGCAGGGTGTCCGACTATGGCATTGAAACTTAGATCTTCTATAAATCTACTGATGCTCATTGTTACCTTAATTACAACTCTTCTCATCCTAAAACCTGCAAGGATGCTATTCCTAAGTCGCAATTTGTAAGACTTAGGCGTCTTTGCAGTGATGAAGATGATTTCAGAATACAGTGTAACAAAATGACATCGTTCTTCACTTCAAGGGGATATCCCAAAGCTGTTGTTGACAGGGCCTCGGAATCCGTTTGTAAACAGAATAGACAACATATTCTGCGTCCAAAAGGCAAGTCACAGAATGACAGAGTACCTCTTGTTCTCAATTACCATCCCCACAACATAGCTATCCGCAACATTCTCTTGAGTAATTTTAAGAGCATTGTTATGGAAGACAGTTTGATGGCTGATGTTTTTCAATCAGTGCCCCTCATGGCTTTTCGTCGCGGTAAATCTCTTCGCGAGCATCTAGTCAGCAGTAACTTAAAATCTAAAGTAGTGCTGGCTAATTACAGGGGCACTAAAGGATGTAAAAGATCGAGATGTGTTACCTGTCCCCATACACTTGAACCAACGAAATTCGAGGTCCTGACAGCGCATTTACCATACACAATGGATACACATGCACAACACAGAATCTGGTATATGCTATCATATGTGGGCAGTGTCATAAGATATACATAGGGGAGACCTGCCGACGACTGGGTGACCGCTTTGCGGAACACATCCGCTCTGTCCGTAATAATACGGATTGCCCAGTCGGCAATCATTTCAGACTCCCTAACCACTGCCAACAAGATATTCAAGTAACAGTGCTATTTAAATTACATGGAGGCCAGGACAATAGACGTACGTTGGAACAACGGATTATTTTCAGACTAGGCACTTTAAAACCCTGGGGTTTAAACGTCAAACAATCATTCTATGACTAATGAGTCTCGATGTCGTATGTTTTCAGTGGCTGGAATGTTGATAATGTTGCTAATAGTGTACATATTATGTCAAAGATTTTTACCTGTATCATATACATTATTTTTAAACACTGTACACACAATGTCAAAGATGTTTTACCTGTAAACAACATATTATTTTTTAACTACAATGTACTATTTCATTCATTACGACCCACTCGTAGACGACAGATTTGTCGAAATATATCGGTCGACCTTTTTATTGTTTCTATTCTTTTATTTTGCCATGTTTTTTTTGTGCTTTAGGTCATATTTTAGATTATAGATTCATCCCCTTTAACAGCTCACATACTCATGTATCTCGTTATTTTGTTATTAGTCCCTATTTTTATTTTTATTTACCTTGCAAAATATAAAATATTCTGTAATCATTGACGCTGCTAAGGAATGTCACATGTCAAGTATGGATTAGTGGTGAAAAAAATTGTATTTTGCTATCATAAATATGACAAAAAAATCAAACACCATTGAAAATGCAAAATGGAGGAAATTTTCATTTTGCAAACCTATTCAGAGAAGCATTGAAATCTTTCCCTTAGGTGTTCAAGATTTCTTAATCTTGCACATTCAACAGTGTTCTATTCTTACAATCTTACAATATGTTACTAGAAGTAATCATCTCAAGTCTAAGTCAAATGCTCTATGATAATAAACAGCTGTGCCAAGTTGCATGGTATACCCGTTGTCATCCTTTCAAAGTGTTTAGGTGATTAAGGCAAAAGGCTCTTAATTCAAAATGAAACTTCAAACAATTTATAACTAATGCATATATAGCTTGATATCTTTTTATTGAATTTATCTGAAAAGTTTGAGGTGAACAGGGATAACCAGTAATATTGCATGACTTGTGGAAAATTGTTGTAAAATTAATGAATGATGTCCTATTACCATGATTACTTTTGAAAGAAAAATAAAAATTTCTCTACATAATATACAAATCTTGAGATTTTCATATCCCACAGCTCTACAAAAATGAAAGTGACTCGACCAAAAGGTTGTCAACGTTGTGAAGTAAGTGTGTGAAATGTCAAAAATTGCCTTAAAGTTGATGAATAGTTCTGATCAGTAACTCCTGCAACAAAAATTAATTTTACAAAAAGTAAACAGATCATGAGATCATCATACTAAACAGGTCTACTAAGTTTGAATAAAATTGGCCGAAGGATTGGAAAGTTAGAGTGTGCCATGTTAAAAATTGTTTTGAAATAATATATAAAGTCCAATAACTCTTGTAAGAAAAATAGAAATTTGCAGATTGTAAGGCAATCAATATCCAACAATTCTATACTGGCCAAAGGGTTATCAATCTGTGGAGGTGTGGTAGTATATATCCTGTGTGCCCTGTCCTGATTTACAAATTGATAAACTTGAATGTATTTGGATAGAAATAAAATTGAACTAGAGGCTCAGAGACTGAGCCTGTATCGCTCATCTGGCAAAATGCTTCTATGCCATACATGACTAAAAAAGATGTTTCCTTACCAATGGGATCAAATGTTTAGCTATGTTCTTCATTAGCACCCATGTTTTTTGTCTGATCCTATTATATTGAATAATTTTTGCAAAGGACCTTCTATACATTTCAGAGATGATGATTATAAGGATGGTTATCTCATTCCTGATTCTAATGTTAAACTATGTTCTGCACTGGAGGCCATCTTTTTTGTCAGATCCAAGTACCTTCCATACATCCTTACTGTAAAGATTGGTTGAATTTGCTCCAGTAGCGTCAGGAGATAGCAAACAGATGCTTTTCCCTTAGGGTCCCATGTTAGACTATGTTCTGCGCTGGCAGTCAAGTTTTTTCACGGATCGAAAAAGTTTCGGCAAACTAAGAAAAGGACCTTCCATACATCATTCCTGTAAAGTTTGGTTCAATTTGCTTCAGTAGCTTCAGAGGAGATAGCAAATATATGCTTTTTCCCATAGGGTCCAATGTTAAA
>MJUU01050650.1:65060-76216 GCA_002080025.1 Modiolus philippinarum | reverse complement strand
TGCTTTTCCCATAGGGTCCCATGTTAAACTATGTTCTGCGCTGGCGGCCATGTTTTTTCACGGATCGAAAAAATTTTGGCAAACTAAGTAAAGGACCTTCCATACATCATTCCTGTAAAGTTTGGTTCCATTTGCTACAGTAACTTCAGAGGTGATAGTAAATATATGCTTTTTCCCATGGGGTCCCATGTTAAACTATGTTCTGCGCTGGCGGCCATGTTTTTTCACGGATCGAAAAAATTTCGGCAAACTAAGTAAAGGACCTTCCATACATCATTTCTGTAAAGTTTGGTTCCATTTGCTTCAGTAGCTTCAGAGGAGATAGCAAATATATGCTTTTTCCCATAGGGTCCAATGTTAAATCTAAGTTCAGCGCTGGCGGCCATGTTTTTTGGCGGATTGGAAAAATTTCGGCAAACTAAGTAAAGGACCTTCCATACATCGTTCCTGTAAAGTTTCGTTGAAATTGGTTCAGTGGTTTCAGAGGAGATAGCCAAAATGTGAAAAGTTTACGGATGGACGGACGGACGACGGATGCCAAGTGATGGCAGAAGCTCACATGGCCTTTAGGCCAGGTGAGCTAAAAAACTAGAAAAACTGTGGGCAAAGCTCAGTAATATATTACCCTGCTCTCCATACGATTCCAGAAATAAATAAAGGGCTACGCGGAGCGCAGCATGATACGACCGCAGCATGTCAACCACTGAAAATTTAACAAATGTAATTTTAAGTGAATGTGGACACAGTAAAAGGCTTGACACAGTAGTTGGATGGACACAATAAAGAGCTTAACACAGAAATTAGATGGACACAAACTATGGAAAATAAAAATCAACTTTTTGATCTCTAATAGCTCTGGAACCCTATGAGCTATGCAAAAATCTGTTGGCTCACACCTGCAAGCCTACTTCAGGAGGAATCCATTGAAATTTGATGACAAATAAAATTTTTAAGTAATTTGCATATTTCGTCCCATTAGTGCAACAAGGTACCAAGTGACATTTTGGGCAAAATTGAGTTAAGTGCATTTCGTAGGAGTCACTATAGGTATCTAGTTGCCTTGTGAAAATATAGCCTGCATCTTTATTCATTTCTGAGATAATTAATTATGTTATTTGGTACCAACTGATTTCAGTGCATTTCCCACGTGTAACAAGGAGCCAAATGACACTTGGTTCCTTTTTGCATAATTTACTTTTATATGAAATATTCACACAATGTAGTGTCTAAATACATAAAAAAACAGAATATATCCATTCAGAATTAGTATGAAAATAATTTGGTGGTGAATAAAGCTACAAAATAAGATTAATATCTTTCTATTACAATGTTTTTGTGTTTATGAAATGATTTGTGCAGAAAGGTACCAATTGGCACTTGGAACCTTTTTGCACAACGAAATCTTTACTTTTTGTAGAAATATATGCTTAATAAAGGGCTATGCAGAGCGCAGCATGATACGACCGCAGCATGTCGACCACTGAAATTTTAACAAAAGTAGTTCAAAGTTAATGTGGACACAGTAAAGAGATTGACACAATAATTAGATGGTCACAAAAAGAAGCTTGACACAGTTATTAGATAGGAACAAAATAGGGAAAAATTCAACCATTTTGATCACTTATTGATGAAAAAAACGTAAGAGCTATGCAAAATATGTACTATCAACTAAAACTTTACATCCATAGAAATTCAAAAAAAAAAAAATTCCATCGAAATCTGATGAAAAATAAATTTTGACATATTAAGAAAAATTGCAATTTTGGACCCTTTGGCCCCTTGTAGCATGGAAACGGTAAGAGCCACGCCAAATCCGTTGCCATTACCCTGAAAACTTAGATTTTTGNCAGTTGGTACCTTGTTGCACTAATGGGATGATTTGCAATTTTGACCCCGTTTGGCCCCTTATAGCTTGGAAACGGTAAGATATATTCCAGTTCTGATGGCATACTACTAAAAGCTTGTGTCAAGAGAAATTCAAAGAAACAAACCCCACTAAAATCAGATAAAAAGAAAATTTTACATTATTTGAAAAAAAAATTCAATTTTGTCCCCTTTGACCCCTTGTAGCTCAGAAACCGAAAGAGCTATGATAAATTTGTTGACATACTACTGATCTAAAGCTTACAACAAGAATAATCCAAAGAAAGATATACCATCAAAATCCGATGAAAACTAAATTAAAAAAAAAATTTTAGGTTATCTTCACATATGAAATTTTGGCCCCTCATAGCTCGGAAAGGAAAGGAAATATAAAAAATCTGATGGTTTAGCACTATGTTAATTTTTCATAAGGAATCCATTGCGAAAAACTGCATCAAAATCAGACTAAAAATAAAAAAATTAAAATTTTTGAGATTCACCCCTTTTGGGCCCCATTTATCTCAAGAACAGTACATGCAGCATGAAATCTATTTATACACTGCATATTGGAAATGTCCTCAGGAGCACACTGAAAGAAACCCCATCAAAATCTAATATAAAGCAAATATTCTACAGCCAAATATATGAAACACCAAATTTGGCCCTTTTTGGCCCCTTTTTTTAGAAACGGGCAGGGCAACAATTACCAAAGCATGTCAAAGTCTTTCTTTTGTGCCAAGGAACATTGTATTAAAATTTCATAAGGATTGATCAACTAGAACTAAAGTAATTTACAAAAAACAAAAGTGTCTACGGACCACAACGCCGACAACGACGACGAAGACGACAGCACCATACCATTATACGACCTCAAATTTTTTGCTGTTGTATAAAAACTAGAGCTGTCACCTAATGGCAGCCAGTTATATCCCCATTCATTGAACCCTGAATCAATATGGCAAGTGTAAATTTAAGTGTGTGTGGATACAATACAGTTGTGAACATAATACAAGTACGAACAATGATATATGTTCCTCCCCCTTTCTCCAGAAAACATTCTGAGACAAATTATCTACGCTTCAAAATCTCAAACAGCAACCACATTACTTCATGCACATCTCCAGGTGAATACTACAACTGTATTACATTTCATCAAAATCCAAACACCCGTTTAAGAGGACATGTGCTGACAAGATTCATTCCCTTTTTCCATAAAAAATTAAAAAATGAAATATGTCCCCTTCAAAATTCAAGGAAGAAACCATATTACTTCATGCACATCTTCAGATGATGTACTACAACTGTGTACCATTTCATCAAAATCAAAGCAACTGTTTAGGAGGACATGCACTTACAAGGTTAATTCCCCTCTTTTCCTGAAAAAAAATTTAAAGAATTATCTTTCCTTCAAAATTTTGGGCAGCAACTTTCATGCACATCTTCTGGAGTAGTATTACAACTGAGTAACAATTCATCAAAATCCAGGCACCTGTTTAAGAGGACATGCGCTGTCAGAATTTGTCCCCCTTTTTCCAATAAAATTTTCAAAGACAAATTATCTCCCCTTCCAAATTTCAAATATCAACTATATTACTTCATGCACATCTTCAAGTGGTGTACTTTTCCAGGAAATATTCAAAGAAGAATCAACTCCCCTTCAAAATTTTGGGCACCAAAAATATAGTACTTCCTGCACATCTTCAGGTGGTGTTATACAACTGTATAAACAAATTAATCAAAATTCATGCACCAATTTAAGAGGACATGTGCTGACAAGGTTAATCCCCCCTTTTCCAATAAAATATTCAAAGATGAGTTATCTCCCCGTCCAAATTTCAGGCAGCAACTATATTACTTCATGCAGGTGGTGTACTATAACTGTGTAACATTTCATCAAAATCCAAGAAGCTGTTTAGGAGAACATGCCCTGACAAGGTACATGGACAGGCTGTCAGACTGAGACTGATGAACGGACAGACAGCCAAGGTGATTCCTATATACCCTAAACTTTGTTTGCAGGGGGTATAATAAAAAAATCAAATTTTTAAATAGATAGTGCATAATGGCAAAATGCACTGAACATTCTCTGAAAATTTCAGTGAATTTCACAAAGTGGTCTGTGAGGAGTTGTAACCACAAAGTGTGTACCCTTATACAGGGCCAACAGACGGACAAATTGATTGATGGACACCATGATCACTATATACTGCCAATTAAAAATTGGGTATAATAAAACTTATCTATATGGAACTTACTACAAACCCCCAATGCAAGATGGAAAGAAAATAATTGAATTTCATGCAAATACAAACACTTAAATGAGATGCTTTGGTCCTAAACTCTCAAACAGGTAACCATTCCAAAAAACTCAAAATTTGATATTCCATTCTACTTTAATGATCAATTATCCATAATTATTACTAAAATTAGATGACAGAATCAAAATAAGATGATAAACAATGATGCAAATATTGACCATGATGCATGTTCAGTTTTTCAAATGACTCACCTGCACCACACAATGCATTTGGAAGTTCAGGACCAGGGTTCCAAGTCTGTGCTTCAGGATCATAAATTTCAACAGAGCTGACACAATGCTCTGGCAAAAATTCCCTCTTCCACTTTTCACTAAGAGCTGAATTTCCGCCTAAAAATAAAGAATGCATTTACTAGTGTTATGTTACATATAATGAAATGAGCAAATTTACTCACAATTATATTTTACAAAATCATTTTCATTCAATTAACTGTAAATTAATTAGCGAATTCTATACATAAAATGCATTTATAACATTATTGTGTTTTGTCTTCTTGTACTATTCATAAATAGTTTAACTTTTTGTGTCAATATTTCATTGGTTCTAATATCATATTCTCCTCTTGTCACTATTGACTGATTGGAAACTGGATTCTGAGCAACTCTGTGATTTCATTGGATATTGATTTGGTCACTAACTTATCTTAAAGTAGCAGCATATATCTTTAATAAATCATTTTTGGGTCTTAATCCACAAAACCCTTTTTTAATAAATACATGCATTGTTTATTTATCTTAAATCACCCATAACTCTTTGTTTTAGTAGTTTCATGTACAATTTCAGTTTCAGTATGAATCTATGATACAGCATTGATCAACGAAGCAAGCAAAGGGCATTCTTGTTTATTTTTGTTGATTTGTTTTATCTTTGCTATGTTATCTCCATTTATGTTGCTTGTATCATGTCTATATTACCATGAACAAATAAAGGGATATGGAGTAAATGTCCATGTGACAAAATCCGTATAAATACATGGTAAGAACAATGCTTTCATTGTTGTTCTTCATCTTGAAGTCAAGTTTTTTTAAATTTTTTTGTTCTAGATTTTCACATTTTCTACCTTTTGCTTTAGTATTTATTTGCCAATCTTTTAAGGAGGTTTGCCCCTCATGTTTTGGGTTTTTTGTCAGATTTTCAGAATCCTCGGGTTTTATCCATTTAAAAGCATTATGTTTTTGCCCATTGACCCCTTATTTTTTTCCATAATTTCATTTTATACATCTTTGTGAGCATTCTGTAAAAATTTCATTGAATTCTATTTCTTCTGTCACATTAATTCATGGTCAGACCTTGTTAATGTTAATCCTATGAAAAATCAGAGGAGTTCGGTTTACCGCCAAATTTTCAATCACTTAAAACTCAAAAACTAGATCATCAACCTATCAATTTTTTTCACTTAAATTGTTTCTTTTTTAATTTTCTAACAAAAAATCATGTTTATTTGAAATCCTATTTATTTTCAAATGGGGTAGCGAACCCCCTTAAACGTAAAAATAAATTTGCCACTTGTTAAACATGTAAAATTTATAAATATATCCAAACTACACATGATTTATCTGTGACAAATTAGATATTTGCAAACAATTTCTTGGATTCAGAATCTAACTGTATTATCACATTACCAATAACATAAATTTTATCTTTGTACACAACACTTCCTGCAAGTACTCTGGCAATGTTCATGGGAGGTAACTCTATCCATGTATCATCAGTTGGGTCATACCTGTTAACATACAACAAATAAAATTTAATTTTCCAATAAATTATGGAAAGAAAATTATGTCAAATACAACATATATCACTGTGTATAAGATATCAAATTACACATGTTTTCTGGCCCTTTTTTGGAAAGATTGTAAAATGATAATGCTGGCCTAATCAAAGGTATTTTGACACCCATTTAAAACATTCACAATAGAATTAAATTCAAACAATACATGCACTGGCAATAACTGTTCCAAGGGAAGCAACTCTAAAATATGTGGTCAACATAAAAGTGAAAAGGTTTCATAAATCATGTTTTTATTGGAAGAAAGGTTATATGGACCCAGATCACTAATTGACCTTTTGAACTGATACACACAAATATAGTGCTTAATTCGGTCAACCACTCCGAAGGCTTGGAAGGTGTACTATTTACTGAAAACTGAATGAATGGAAATAAAAAATTGGTGTTTTGGAATAAGGACTTACTGCAATAAACTCATGTAGATTTTCAAGCTAATGGAATAAAGATGAGCATGAAAATTTTCAACTTTATTGAAGTTGCCCTTTCAGGAATATTTTGGTATCGACGTGGGGATTATTTTTATATTTTTCGGGGTTTGATAAATCCCGGAAAATGCAGACTGACATGCCACCCCGTAAATTTAATGGAAGGTACCCCACACAATTCCGCTCGTTTTGAGGGGCAACACATGTACCAACGAAATATAGAAATGGGTGGAATAACTCAAAACGTTACTATTAGAGCCTATGGAAAATTAATTGGTGTTCTGTGCCCAAATTATGCAGTACTTAATTTAGCATGACATCAATCTCCAGCCACCATTTGTAAACAACGTGATTACCAGCTGGTCCAAATAAGGTCAGTTTTACACTATTAGCCATAATTAGTCAAAACAGTGTTAAATGACATCTGCAAATATTTTTTTTTTACTAATATTCAGATATTCTGCTATTTCGAATGTCTGAAAAATAGTAATGGTGGATTACATGATACCCCGCCACGTTTCACAAAATTTCTTAGTTAAAAGGGGCATAACTCCACACCGATGTGTACCGCTGTAACAAAAATTTAATGGCCTGTGTTTTGTGGTAAACAATTTACATACAATGTTTAAAGACAGTATGTTATTTCATCCACAAGTTATGAGTAAAAACCCGAAAATTTGCAAAATTTCAAAGTTTCAAGGGGCATAACTCCAGAACCTCTTGGACCTCGGAACCCAAAATCGAACTTGACTTGAGTTTTGTGATAAACAATTTACATACCAAGTTTGAAGACCTTGTGTTATTTCGTTCACAAGTTATCAGTCGGAAACCCTAAAATTCGCAAAATTTCAAAGTTTAAAGGGGCATAACTCCAGAACCCCTTGGACCTCGAAACCCAAAATCGAACTTGACCTGAGTTTTGTGGTAAACAACTTGCATACCAAATTTGTAGACTTTGTGTTATTTCATTCACAAGTTATCAATCGGAAACCCTAAAATTTGCAAAATTTCAAAGTTTCAAGGGCCATAACTTCAGAACCCCTTGGACATCTGAACCCAAAATCGTAGTTGACCTGAGTTGTGTTGTAAACAATTTTAATACCAAGTTTGAAGACCCTGTGTCATTTCGTTCAAAAGTTATCAGTCGGAAACCCTAAAATTAAAAAAGAACAAAGTTTCAAGGGGCATAACTCCAGAACCCCTTGGACCTCAGAACCCAAAATCAAACTTGACCTGTGTTTTGTGGTAAACAACTTGCATACCAAGTTTGAAGACCTTGTGTTATTTCATTCACAAGTTATCAGTCGGAAACCTTTGGGGGACGGATGGACAGACAGACAGACAGACAGACAGACGGACGGACGGACACACGACTGAGGGTATCACATAATACCTCGCCACTTCGTGTGGCGGGGTATAAAAAGGAAATTGTCAACATTATTTGACTCGGAGGTTGGGGGGGGGCATAGAAATTTGTTCAGAGCCTATCATTGTTTCTTTTATTCGATAGAAAATGCAAAATCAGGAATGTTGCAAGCTTGATAAAGATGTTTGATAAAAAAAATGTGACTGTCACTCATAATTAGAGGTGTCACGCTTATGTGACAAGGCTTTGTGCATCGAACCGGGAAACTAATTTTGAGCCATATTTGGGAAACTGTGAGTGCCAATTTTGTACTGAAAATGAATGAATCATAGTTCTAAGCCTGACTGTTTAAGACAAAAATATAAGGAGTACATTCTCTGCACCAAGTGTACATACTAAGTGCATTGACACCCCCCCCCCCTTTCCATTTTTGTGCACCAAAAGTAACCCTAGGGCAACACCTTTGTCTGTACTATTATCACAAACATCTTAATTGATTTTAGGAATGAAACATAATAATTGAATAAAGGAAATGAACATTTGATAATGCACATGCTCTAGACAGTACTTTTGAAGCCATTTATTTGCACTTTTTTGGATTAATTCAAGAAAATAAGATGCACACAATACATCACACATGTTATAAGGGAGACAACTTGCAAAGCTTTACCAATAATTTTAATGTACCATACATAATGACCATTTCCTTGAAAACTCATGCAAAAACAATAATAACAGAATGGATATGCATCCTACATACTGGTATACACCGAAATACATACGCAATGACATACATCATACATACATACATACATACATACATAGTAACGTACATACTGACATACATATCAACATGCATTGATACACACCAACATGCATACATGCTGACATACATGTACATACCAACATACATACTGACATACATATACATACCAACATACATGTACATACCAACATACATACTGACATACATGTACATGTACATGTACCAACATACATGCATGCTTATACTGACATACATATATAGATGCATACTTAAACCGACATACATACATACATACATACATACATTCAAACATGCATGCATATACATACATGCATGTGCATACATACTGACATACCGACATACATAAATTCATACATACTGACATGCATACATACACATACCGACAATCATACAAACACGCATACTGACATACAAATATCAATAATAACAAGTATTTTTTGTTTTTATTTATTATAAATCTGTTTTGTTGCATGCAACATCTATTCTAAGGCTTTCGGTTTCCAAGGTCTTTTTTCCAAAGGAAATGCATGGTTACCATGACTAAATATGTGTTTTTTCCTTTCACCCTTCATAGTTGTAATATGTAGCTTTCCGATGAATGTTTTCAACATGAACTGATGACGTCATAATGCTATGACATCACAATTTACATGACGTCATCAAATGCACTGTCAAAGAATTGACTGTGCTTTTCATACCAAAAGGGTTGGTTATACTGAAACAGCTGTAAAACAGTTAAAACTAGTTGGATTTTGACAAATGAGCCCATTTTAGAATTGGTATGCTCTATGCTACATTATCATAGCAATAAGAAATAATTTTACTCACAAGAAAAGAGCTTAAATTGTGAAAATGAAGCTGAATTTTGCAAAAATGAACTGTAGATTTTGACAATTTTCATAGAAAACCATTTTTCATACAGATTTCATGGAAAAAAAGAGATGAAAATGGAAAGTTTATGGCTTTATTTAGGTTTATATTCATCTATGATTGAAGTAAAAGGTTCAGAATAGTGTTCAGATAGGCATATTTAAGTTATTAAGAAATATGTAATTTTCATCATTTTCTTGCGATATTTACTGCGGTATGTTTGACTATTAAAATAGCTGTATTTCCTTAATTTTGTACAGATTTGGATAAAATTTGACAGAAATGGTCAGGAAGACCTACAGAATTGAATAATACTGGAAAAAAATGAATATTCAAATTTCGGTCTTTCAATATGGACCCAGATCACTAATTGACCTTTTGAACTGATACACATAAAAATAGTGCTTAATTCGGTCAACCACACCGCAGGCTTGGAAGGTGTACTATTTACTGAAAACTTAATGAATGGAAATAAAAATTGGTGTTTTGGAATTAGGACTTACTGCAATAAACTCATGTAGATTTTCAAGCTAATGGAATAAAGATGTGTATGAAAATTTTCAACTTTATTGGAAGATGCCCATTCAGGAATATTTTGGTATCGACGTGGGGATTATTTTTANTTTTGAAGAAAAGTTTACGACGGACGGACGGACAGACGGACGGACGGACGACGGACGGACGACGGACGACGGACGCCAAGTGATGGCAAAAGCTCACCCTGGCTTTAGCCAGGTGAGCTAAAAAGGAATATTCAAATTTCGGTCTTTCAATATGGACCCAGATCACTTATTGACCTTTTGAACTGATACACACAAAAATAGTGCTTAATTCGGTCAACCCCTCCGCAGGCTTGGAAGGTGTACTATTTACTGAAAACTTAATGAATGGAAATAAAAATTGGTGTTTTGGAATAAGGACTTACTGCAATAAACTCATGTAGATTTTCAAGCTAATGGAATAAAGATGTGCATGAAAATTTTCAACTTTATTGGAAGATGCCCATTCAGGAATACTTTGGTATCGACGTGGGGATTATTTTTATATTTTTCGGGGTTTGATAAATCCTGGAAAATGCAGACTGTCATGCCACCCCGAAAATTTAATGGAAGGTACCCCACACAATTCCGCTCGTTTTGAGGGGCAACACATGTACCAACGAAATATAGAAATGGTTGGAATAACTCAAAACGTTACTATTGGAGCCTATGGAAAATTAATTGGTGTTCTGTGCCCAACTTATGCAGTACTTAATTTAGCATGACATCAATCTCCAGCCACCATTTGTAAACAACGTGATTACCAGCTGGTCCAAATAAGGTCAGTTTTACACTATTAGCCATAATTAGTCAAAACAGTGTTAAATGGCATCTGCAAATACTTTTTTTTTTACTAATATTCAGATATTCTGCTATTTCGAATGTCTGAAAAAGGAAATTGTCAACATTATTTGACTCGGAGGTTTGGGGAGGGGGCATAGAAATTTGTTCAGAGCCTATCATTGTTTCTTTTATTCGATAGAGATTGCAAAATCAGGAATGTTGCAAGCTTGATAAAGATGTTTGATCAAAAAAATGTGACTGTCACTCATTATTAGAGGTATCACGCTTATGTGACAAGGCTTTGTGCATCGAACCGGGAAACTAATTTTGAGCCATATTTGGGAACTGTGAGTGCCAATTTTGTACTGAAAATGAATGAACCATAGTTCTAAGCCTGACTGTTTAAGACGAAAATA